>BLKM01005886.1:0-39192 GCA_013340265.1 Coptotermes formosanus
CATGACAACGAAAATGAATCGTATTACCATTCAAAAATTCTTAAAATCTATGCTTCATTAAACAGACATGCTACTGAACCTACAGTAATTCGTCATATTCTACCCATTTATGCTTTATTTAACCTTTTAAAGCCTAGCGGTTACTTTACGTACCATGAGGTTTAACGTTAAAAAATTCTACGTGGTGCCCACATTGCGTTTATGTGTTTTGTACGGATCTCAGAACAAACAGCAACTTTTGCCTTATAAAACATTAAGAGACTGGTTTTTATAACCGAAGTGGAGAGTGTTTACAGCGCGGTACGCACTGAGTCCTCATATAAAACAGATACGCTTCGTCTTTAACCGTTTAAAGCCTAGCGGTAACTTTACATACCACCAGGTTTAACAATAAAAAATTCTACGTGGTGCCCACATTGCGTTTATGTGTTTTGTACGGATCTCAGAACAAACAGCAACTTTTGCCTTATAAAACATTAAGAGACTGGTTTTTATAACCGAAGTGTAGAGTGTTTACAGCGCGGTACGCACTGAGTCCTTATATAAAACAGATACGCTTCGTCTTTAAAGGGTTAAATATATTTTTCTTAGCTGAGTCCAAACAGCATTGATAGTATATATGTAGTATAATATGTAGTATGTATGTAGTATAGTATAATAGTAGGGTTATTAAAAGGTAAAGCAGTCCCGTTACAGGCCTGGACAGGCCCTGAGGGTTCCAGGAGGTTGAGGCTCCCAGATTTCTAGACAATCGGCACATGAAGGTGCTAAGGTTGTCAGCCCTATGCACCGGCCACCTTTACCCCCCCAGGAAATATTCATGGTACTCATTTGTGTTAGAGGCTGAGTCGACCCCAGGGCCATAGTGCGACCGACAGGATTATGCCACTGAAAAATTCCAATGACCGGGAATCGAACCCGCGACCTGCCGGTTTGTAGCGCAGTACCTCAACCAACTGCGCCACCGCGTGCCCCGTTACGATTATTACCGAATAATGAATTGGGATGGAAATGCAAAAAATCTGTCGTGGCTCACCATGAGGTACTGTCCCGGTATTTTAATAGAGGAACTGAGGAAGACTACGGAAATTCTGAGGCCGGATAGCCTGCTTGTACTCGGCATTTGAAACTTCCGTCCCCTGAATACGTATAAGGACTGCCACGCACTCTGCTGCGACATTCGATGGTCACTAATGTCGGGTAGAATTAAATCTTTTTATCGATCTGCAGTATATATTTTGAAAGTTTTAATTAATATTACGCAAGTGTTCTAAGTATACCAACAGACTGCCAAAAATGAGATGCGGAAAACGCCTTCCACTGCGTTAAGTGACAAGCGCAAGCGCGGGTCCTGGTTAATGGGTTTATGAGTATCACACAACGGACAATCAAACAGATATTATTCCCCATTAGCTTATTCGTTATTCTCCACAGCACAAACTAGCAATAATTTAGAGCAGTTTATTTTCCCTGTTGTTTTGTATAGGTATGAAATTCGGCCTCTCACATTAAGGGAAAATTTGAGTGTCTTCGAGAACAGGATTCCGGGGACAACATTTGGACTTGAGCAGTTGTCAGAACACTGTTTAACGCGAGCTTCATAACTCCAATTCTATAAGCAATGCAGATATATTTGGGATGAAAAATCAAGTATAACTAGATGGAGAGGACATGGAATAAGGAGATCACACTGAAGACCTAGGCGTAGATAAAGTATAATATTAAAATGTATCACATGGGAGCAATAAGTGAGGGGTAGACAGGCATTATGTTACTCAGAGCAGGCATAACTGCAGCCCAACGCCGAATGGTAATAAAACCAACAGGTTTGGTCAAAAGCAATGCATTTTTTGACTCTCTATACACATACGTTTCCAAACATGAATCTACTCTGTGTACTTAGTTAATTACTTGGTTATTTAATCAGTTAGTTTCTTTGTTACTTACAGAAGACCGACACTGGCAAACCTAAAAACAGTTCGTATGAATGCAAAGAGTAACATATAAAAAGGAAACGACTGCCATCTTTTGGAAGTCCTGGGGTCGGCCTACGGACGCTGTTCCCCGAGTAGATATAGAAATATTTAAGGGCAAGGTCTCCATTCTTCTGGCATATAAATTCGCGTCAGTGGGAAATCTGTTCCCGATGTTTGGAATGGAAGTAGTACCCTCGTCTTCAAAAGTCTAGAGGTCAGCGAAGAATGTTTAACCCTTTAAAGACGAAGCGTATCTGTTTTATATAAGGACTCAGTGCGTACCGCGCTGTAAACACTCTCCACTTCGGTTATAAAAACCAGACTCTCAATGTTTTATAAGGCAAAAGTTGCTGTTTGTTCTGAGATCCGTACAAAACACATAAAGGCAATGTGGGCACCACGTAGAATTTTTTAATGTTAAACCTGGTGGTATGTAAAGTTACCGATAGGCTTTGAAAGTTTAATGGCAAGTTAGTCGCCAGTTACGGGGAAAGAAACGAAAATTGTGCTCTCATCCGAGCAACAGTTTCCTTCCGAGTTCATATTCACGTACGACTTTCTACTGTAAATACAATCACTTAATGAAATTCAGAAGCCAAGAAGAATTGGTACAAAAATTGTAGCTTACGGCAGTTCCGTACACGAGCATCTTATATTTCTTTCTACAGAAAGGAACATTTGTTTTTTAAATTAGATTCCAGTAATGAAAGTCGGGGTTGCATATAGCATTGTGTTCGGTGGTACTTGGTTTCAATTCTCAAGCCCGTAAATTGAATATCTCAGCTGAAATGTTCGCGGTTTGCTTCAGTACTTGCAGGCAGACTCTGGGGTTGTAAATTAAGGGAGGCCAAGAACAATTGAATCCGAATCCTGATTAAAAATTATCCTTCTTTTCAACGCTGCGCAGTAGGAAACGAAGTCTCTACGAACCTAGACTCAGTTGGAAACAAGTGTCCATACACACTAAGTTCTACAGTTCAGACTGCAGGTAAAATAACAAAAGCTTAGCCCTCTCTATATTATGTATAAAAGTTCGGCTCGTACCTCACAGAGAACACCGTGTCCTTCCATCAGAAAGGCAAAATGGGCCATATTCTATAAAGAAACATTCGCTGTTTGTTGTACGAAGTGTATGGAATACATATAATGTGTGGTAAAAGTGTAGAACTTTATGCATGTTCAGTCTGGGCGGTACGTATAATTACCACTGGTCTTTAAAACGTTAATGAATGAACCGCAGTTGATTTTATAACTAATTTGGCCTGCAATTCGAGGCTTCATTACAGACTTCACCGTTTTCAATCACAGCACTTTGACTTCACTCTTGCAGAGTGCGTACTGAGGGGGTTACTGCATGATGCACTTTGCTGAACCACACCGTCTTGAACTGATATCGACCCCTAATATTGTTAAGGCGATGTGATCAAGAAGGGCTAAATAAGGCCTAACATGGCGTTGGAGTGGTTGGCATTCTTTCTTCGTATTAACGAGTTCCTGTGACAGAACTACTTAAGGGAGTTTTTCGTTAACCTCAACAGCTCTTTCGTGAATTTCCTCAATCTCTGTACGCTAATTCCACGATGCAACTTTAAATAAAAGCAAAAACTTGAAGGTACAGACGCAGCCCTCTGCACATCTGACTCATTATTATTATTATTATTATTATTGCTGCTATTTTTTCATTGCTATTATTATTATTATTATTATTATTATTATTATTGACCATCCCAGTGGCCGCGCGGTCTAAGGCGTGCGCCTGCTGCCGCCCGCTTTCTGGGATTGCGGGTTCGAATCCCGCCGGGGGTGTGGATGTCTCTCTCTTGTGAGTGTCGCGTGTTGTCAGGTAGAGGTCTCTGCCTCGGGCTGATCACTCGTCCAGAGGAGTCGTACCGAGTGTGGTGTGTGTCTGAGTGTGATCGTGAAGTCTCGATAATGAGAAGGCCCTGGCCCACCAGAGACGCCACTGGGGAAAAAATTTTTAGTAGTAGTAGTAGTAGTAGTAGTAGTAGTAGTAGTAGAGTAAAATCGCTTCTTAAACGCCATTTCCAATCATTATTCACTAATTATCATATCAGCTGAGTGAGTGACGTCATCGTGAAATAGGCCCAAAGGAAACAAAAATAAAAATGAAAATAACACATACGGGGAGAGTTTGCAAATGCGTTCAAATTTCCGGTTGCGAAACCTGACGGATGGACACCACTTCGCAACTTAGGTGTAGATAAGAGCACAATTATCATAACAGACCTTAAAAACAGTACGAAGATGCGGACTGAATGCCTACTAAATTCGTATTGCCCAAGGGCGAACACTGTAACAGGCCTGCCACTTGCAAAAAAGCGACAGAATTTTTTGACCGCCTGCGCGATTATTGGCCTCTAATCAGGGCCCATTTTTTCCCATGACGCAACAGCCCCTAGTGACACAGGCCCTCCTCATTATCGAGACTTCACGACCACACTGAGGCACACCAACCTCGATAGGACTCCTCTAGACGAGAGATCAGCCCATCGCAGAGACCTCAACCTCACAACAGACAACACTCACAGCAGACAGATATCTATGCCCCCCGCGGGATTCGAACCTCCTATCCCAGCAGGCAAACGGCCGCAGACCTACGCCTTAGACCGCGCAGCCACTGGGGCCGGCAACAAAGGCCGCTACTTAATAGAACTCATTCGTTGGTTTCCTATGCTCTGTACACTTTGCGTTTTTATTGGCAGCGCAAAATGAGTGTTTGCTGTTTCCTCTTCTGTGAAGCTGATTCAGCTATTTTTTCTTCAGGCTTGTGTTCTTCCTTCTACCAAATAAGTACGAGTATTTGATTTTACTTTGCTATACGTTCGCAGTCAATTTTTTATAATCTAGACATATCGTGACACCAAATACAATTTTATTTCCTCTCCTAAATGTCTTATAGTCCATCTCCTTTTTATTCTCTCGCCATGTATCCTACACTATTTGAAGCGTCTGCTTTCGTTACTAAAGAACGGTCACAATCTTTAAACATGAAAGTAAGAAAGTAGATTTCAGGATTCACGTAAAGCATGATCATAAATGTAATCCCAAATTAACAATTTAAAGACGACCTTTGATCAGAATAATATATATTCAGTCCGTACCGCGCTGTAAACTCAATGCGTCTCGGTTATAAAAACGAATCAGTCACCGATGTACAGGATGAAGGGCTAAGGCACGTTGCCGAGTTACGGCCTCCTGAAGATTAACCCTTTAAAGACGAAGCATATCTGCTTTATATAAGGACTCAGTGCGTACCGCGCTGTAAACACTCTCCACTTCGGTTATAAAAACCAATCTCTTAATGTTTTATAAGGAAAAAGTAGCTGTTTGTTCTGAGATCCGTACAAAACACATAAACGCAATGTGGGCACCACGTAGAATTTTTTAGTGTTAAACCTGGTGGTATGTAAATTTACAGCTAGGCTTTAAATGGTTAAAGAACTTTCTGTAAGTGTCCACCTTGAGACTCAAGTTAGGACACTGCATGTCTGAATAGAGATTGCTTGACTGGATAGAAAATTCCAGGCGTCTTACGAATCATACCAAATCTAACGCGTTCTTTCTTCCAAGTTATGGATATCACTGACTTCTGTACTACAGACAAGAGCCTTTACATATCCCAGAGATAAAAATTTAAGGAATTCAAATCAGGCGAACGACCAGGCCACGTTACAGGTCCACCTCGACCCGTCCACTGTTTCGGAAACACGTTTCGCAAGAATTCCCGAACTGAAAGAACAAAATCCGGAGCACCGACATGCATGAACCATAAATTAATGCTAGTCTACAGACCCAAGTCTTGAAACAAGAAATACAAAATGGGTTTGAGATTATCCTTTTGAAACCTGGAATTTTCCAGCGAATCATGCATTCACTGTTAACAGGCGCAAGGTTGTGCATTGCACCCCAAGCTACAACTTCCAGGAATTTCCTTAATTTTCAGGGGTCCGTTATTCGGAAACAGCGCTTCAGCAGGCCTACGTTCACATAACGTTAGTCTTCTTTTATTTTAGAGTAATTTACCTTTTGTAGGTTCGGCCATGCATTTATCTTTTCTTCAGTACTGGGAAATAATCACGGCTTCTCCTCAAGTCCGTACAGAGCACATAAACACACTCTGTCGGAATAACGCAAAATTTTTTCATTTTAAAACTGGTGGCACACTAAAGTAACCAGTGGGTCGTACAGGTTAACCGAGTTTTACACTAATACCACATCTGAGTGTTAATTATATACAGGAAATAATTCACCAAGTACGACTATTTCTGAAGATAGAATTATGGCCGTGCCTAACTAACTAAGTCCATGGAGCAGAGTCCTTCTTAAAAAGCTAACTGTTCCTCAGCTAGTCAAGAAATTCCCCGCATTTTGTGAAAGCCGGAAGTTCATTACCGCACTCACAAGAGCCCGCCTCCTGTCCCTGTCCTGAGCCAGCTCAATCCAGTCCATACTCCCCATCCCATTTCTTGAAGATCCATTTTAATATTATCCTGCCATCCACGCCTGGGTCTCCCAAGTGGTCTCCTTCCCTCAAGTCTCCCTACCAAAATCCTGTATGAAACTCACCCCTCCCCCATACGTGCCACATGCCCCGCCCCTCTCATTCTTCTCGATTTGGTCACCCCGACTATATTTGGTGATGAGTACAAATCATTAAGTTCCTCGTTATGTACTCATCTCCACTTCCCTGTCACCTCGTACCTCTTAGGCCCAAATATCCTCCTCAGCACCGTATTCTCGAACACCCACAGCTTTTGTTCCTCCCTCATTGTCAGGGACCAAGTTTCACCCCCATAAAAAACAACGGGCAAAATTATAGTTTTTTTACCTGAATTTATGGCGGCGTCTCAAACACAAATTATGCCATCGCATTCGTATAGTTATTATTCCATTAGAATTCTCAGATAGAGCGTTAGTACAGTCAGGACAGGTTCACATAGTGTTTGCTCCCAGCACACAAGCAGTAAACAACTGCGAAAAAGTTCGTACAGAAATAACCAAATCCAATAAATATTTACATAAGTCTTGTCACTTAAACACAAGTCAATGTACCGTAGCTACAGAACTCGTATATATGGAGACGTACGTCAACGAGATCTAAGGTTCTGACTGTGGTAAATACGAAAAATACTCCCTTCAGTGGCGTGACGTGTAGCGCAGTATAAATATACCGACGTTTGGGAGACGTCCTGCCTACTTCTTCAGAGCAGAAGAGTCAGCCGCGCGGCGTCGTTTTTCAAAGGGTGCTGCATCTACAGTGTGACCATTTTATTCTCAGGTTCCTTTGCAAAACACATACATTCTATTTTCAAGCACGCAGAAAAACGTCTCTATTTTAATTTTATCTGCAAGTTCTCTAAAGCATTGGGCCAAATTTATTCTTGTTAGGACTAGATGAAATTCAAACATTTCCAAAAAGATATTTAAAAATTTCAGAAAACTCCCTAGAATCCCCAAACATTTTCATCGTCCAAATTTCTTCCTATTAAGACCACACTAAATTCCAGCAACCCCAAAAAATTTCAAATTTCCACACAACGTCAAACAATACACCAATATTCTCATGGAGATTTGGCCGGCTTTTTACCTATAATCCGTAGGCTTACCCAGTTTTAACTTTTACATGTGAAAATACATTAAGATGACAGAGAAAGAAAGCACCGCTAGTTCATTTTGATCTGCATCCAAGTAGTAATTCCAACATTTTTGCTTTACCTACATTGAATAATATTCAACCATATGACTAGCATTTTATTTCTAATCACCCTTTGCTTTCTTCACATGGAAGTGTGCCATTTTTCATAAACGGTACGTGTTAAACCAATCGCATCATATGCCTTTCCTTTTCTGTCTAACTACGCTACATCCAACAATTAAGTACCTCGTCAACAACAAACCGGCCTACAGCTTATTATAAAACAATATTTTATTTTAAATGCCCTTCACGTTCCAGTGCTAACGAACAGTTATCAGGCAAAACAGCCATAATTAGGTTTTGCCTGATAATGGTTCGTTAGCGTCGTGTTTGACCGTGTTCATAAGTCACTGACATTTACACAACGCATTGGGATGTAACATGTCAAAATTAAGCCATATCTGACTGCTCGGTATCCAATACAGAGATCCTCAAGTGTCAACACCAGTTATTTAAATGACTAATAATTTAGGTTTGATCGAAACACCGCTTTTAGCTTTTAGACACGTTGTCTTCGCGTTTTATGTAAACTCACTGATTATCCACCCGGGTATTGTGAGTCTGTTCAACCCTCTAAAGAATAAACGTATCTGTTTTATATAAGGACTCAGTGCGTACCGCGCTGTAAACACTCTCCACTTCGGTTATAAAAACCAGTCTCTTAATGTTTTATTAGGCAAAAGTTGCTGTTTGTTCTGAGATCCGTACAAAACACATAAACGCAATGTGGGCACCACGTAGAATTTTTTAATATTAAACCTGGTGGTACGTAAAGTTACCGCTAGGCTTTAAAGGGTTAACACGGCTGCCATCCTTTACCTTCAAAAGTGCTTTAGCGCGTGAATTGCCAAATGTAATATACAGTATTGCAGTGTGGCTCTGCGGTCAGCTGCGGTAGGATGCTCAGTGAGCCTTCAATTAACAGGTCATTTTTTTCATGTATAGCCGACCGATTATTTTGATAACTGTTATAAGATAACAGACATGTCTCGATTCACCTCTGAATCATCATCAGAGGTAGAGATCCACAAGGTGGGTGTCTAGACATTTTACGACCAATTACACGGGCATCTAAAGCATTAGTTTTAACATAAACACAGTGAGCATAGTCAGTTAATAATCACCGTAGACCCGGACTACAAATGATAAATTGGATTGTCGCCTGTCTTGGCAAACAGGATAACCCTGTAGATATATGCATGTCGTCACGTACGTGGGGACCATGCGCAACATTTGTTGTAACTTCAGAGGAAATGTGTTTGTATTAATGTCCTGGTAAAAAGTCACCCTAGAAGAGGTCATGAAGGCCCAGACGGGGAGTAGAGGCATAGCTCTACACTTTCTTTAACATCGGCGCTAGACGGTGGTGGGAGGTAAACATCATGCCCAAGCCTCTTAATCGCCAAGAAAGACCCGGTAGGCATTGAACAGGAGCGTGTATGGGCCCCCCAGGGCCGGTTTGGACGGGTGTGAGATACCTCGCTTCCCACCGCGGAGCCGAACCCCGGACCGTACAGCCTGTAGCGAGTCACTATACAGATTATCCTATCCCAGCCCACATTAATGTACTAGTACTCGCTAAATACAGTCATCGTCTACAGTTGGTGCACAGTGACTGTTTTCTCGCTCTGTATTTATGAACATGCCAGGCATAGGATGCACAGGAAGTCTGTCTATCCCCACATCACTTCACTTCACTTTACCATTTGGCACATTATGCGTGGCTGCCAGTGCAGCGTCTGCTATCCAGGGGAGCGTCGAAGAGTGCACGTCATACGTCACGGCGTCGATTCGTGTCAACCTCTGACAGCTGATCTATGATAAGGCTTCGCGTTCAAGTGTTTGATTCTCTCTAACTAGGTCGTGCGGCTGATGGCGTCGTGACGCTCCATTTTCGAGTTTCACAGTGTAGCAAAGGCACATGGCGTGCACATACGGATACACGTGTGTACTGAGTACTGGTAGGGTGACTTGCTGTACGCTTGGTATGTATAAAACACCCTTAAAAGCGTAACCCCTGGCGCTGATTCCCCAGTGAATCGAAACACGTGCGATACCTAAAAGCAGCTATTCATAAAATCTGTGTGCTCTAGACGAAGTTATATATTAAAGGATACGAACCAATACGTGAATAGGAAAACAGTTAAAACAGTAAAAAGCAAAGCAACCCCATTACTGGCCTGGACAGGCCCTTAGGGTTCCAGGAGTTTGAGGCTCCCAGATTTTTAGACAACCGACATCTGAAGGTGGTAAGGTTGTCAGCCCTAGGCTTCGGCCGCCTTTAACCTCAGGAACTACTCCTGGTATACATTTCTGTCAGAGGTTGAGGCGACCCCAGGGCCACAGTGCGGCCGGAAGGATTAAATCAGTGAAAAATTCCAATGACACCATCGGGAATCGAACCCGCGACCTACCGGCTTGTAGCGCAGTTCCTCAACCAACTGTTCCACCGCGTACTGCAGCTAAAACAGTACAGTGAGCGTATTCTCACTCAGTAACCTGCCGTGTATTAATGTGATCCATCACATTTTGCTGCTTTTTGGTTGGGTGTGGAAGAAACCTCAGTCAGCGTGTTCCCAACCAGCGAACTGTTGTAAAGGTATTCATATTTAGGGGCACCCGTTTATCTGCGGGAGAACATTCAGTGAACATGTTGCCATTTAGTAAGCTACTGTAAGCTGCAGTAAACATACCTGCGTCAAGCTTTGTTTTAAATTACGAACTAACAATTATATTCTTTATAGAATTCCTTTCACATATAAAAATTAGGTCTACATATTGTCAGATGCGCCCAAAGAATGTGTTTCTAATTTTTAAATGCCACCAAGAAGAATGTTGGCTTGAGAATCACTAGTCTAGGCTTTGGTGAGATTTAACTGAATACAGACTATCCTGTGAACATGGAATAAGTCAATATTACACACAAAAAATCCATGTGTTCATTCCTTCTCCCAAATTTTAGAAGCTTTGTTGTGTACATAATACTAACTGCACTGTATTCATGTGACAGCGAAATCCAGTTGTTACTTAACAATAACTGGCTTTGCGTCAATTTCGGTCACTTCACACTGCCATTATTATAAGTTACTGTCTGGTATTATGTACAAATAATTATGATATTTGAAGGTAGAGTAATGATTTAAAAATGAATTGTAGTTGAAAAGAGAGCAAATACACTATCATATAAATACTAATGAAACAAAATTGAATAAAACATTGATCTCATACGAGAACATTGTTGAAATTAATTTATTTTCAACAGAGAAAGAAGGTATCTTCTACTGAGAAGAAACATTTTGATATGACCATAAATCTCAAATGTTGTGGTTTCTTTTACGACGCTGTCAGCATCTCGAGAAATAAAGCAACGAAAGGTAGGACGATTGACAAATGAAAGATTGTAGAGAATTTTGAAAGAAGGGATCGTAGCCCAATTGAGGTAATAAAAAGACATTTGCCTGCGAAGATTGGGGAAATCAAAGAAAACCCTTGTCTGTGGACAGCTGACACTGGCCGGCATACGAAATGGACGCACCTCTAATGTACAAATCAACACTCCACCAGTGTTGAGTTCACAGACTGCAAAGTGCAGACAGTGGTGTGTGTCAAAGAAAACATGTAATTACCTACAAGACTTTTACGCACCAGAGAACTGTGTTCTACACATTTAAAAATCCAGTTCCTTCCTAACTGAAAACATACTAATTTCCATTACAAATATTAATCAATTACAGCGGTTTAAGCAAATGACAGTTGGTTATGATGAGACATTCCATAGAAGACATTCAGATTTTTAAATGTTAAAGCTGGTGGTAAATACAGTAAGTACAGCGCTTTAAAGTGTTAATAGCCTGCTCAGAGCTTTTACTTGCGCATATTCGTAAAAGGAAGAGAAACCCCCAAAATAAAAAGGTATACTTTACTAGAGAGAATCCGCTTTTGAAACTTAACAGTGTCATCGGCTGTTCTAATAATAGCTATGGTTTTCCTCATTTCCTCTCAGACATTACAGCGATGGTGCCTTGATTGAGGTAGACCGCTTACTTCCATATCCTTACCAGTTCATCGGTCGATGCTAGACGGAAAGCGTCTTAAAATAAACCACAGACCAGGTGCACACCTACAATCTTTCCTTTGGGGGCGGCGGGGGACTGACCCTTAGGTTATATATAATTTATATTTGATTTTAAAAATTATGTTATAAAAATCGTCTGATAAGTACAACATAACACTGTCTGCAGCTGCGTTTATATACATACGAATATAACTACACGTTCCGTGACTCAATCACAGTATTCCACCTTCTTGTTTTTTTCAATTTTATTACTTTATTTTTCAAAATTCTGATGTACTAGTCATCAGCCGATTTCAGTGGCTGGTTTCGACTGAACGGTAAATCACGTAAAACCTTTGGTATCATAATATCTACAAATCCTATGTTTTTTAAATTTCAGTTTTGGGGGTTTGGGGGGGGGGAGTCTCCAACTGCGCAGCCCCCCTTGGATGCGCCCTTGCCACAGACTACATCGTTTAAATTCCGTTACTATTCATACTTCACATATGTCTCCACCATTTGACCCTGTTTAATGAATAAAACTGACATCGCGTCAAATAAACCAAGTACTAGCAGATCCTCTGTTGGTCGGCATGCTCGTCTGTTACTAACACAGGTAAGAAAGCCACAAAATACTCTGCAACAGTGGGATAGCGCAGGCCATCAGTCAAAACAAGCGACACTGCCTACTGCCGTGAGACACTGTGTTGCAACACGGCGAGATGACATTACTTATGCAGACGGTGCAGCACGCCCAGTACCAACAACTACTAGAGGGGGCGCAGCCCTCTAGAGAACTGAAAGCGCCTCGTGAAAGTACAGTCTCTGTTCCAACTTACAAACCTCACGTGAAAAAGGAAGAAAAAACGAGAAGTCCCCAGATAAACAAAGGCTTTAGACTGTTTACGTAGCACAAAGTTACAACTTGATTGCCATTATCATCACTATCAATTTTTGGTTTCTCGTGAGGTTTGAGGTTATCATGGAGGTAAGTATCGAGATGACAGGCTCCTGGAATGCAGATCAGTGTGGTTTGGAAGATAGGTTCATCCGAAAAAGTGATATATGTCTACAAAACTACACGCTGGCATCCCAGAATAGGGTCATGCTTACTTGATTTCTTCGTGTTATACCATCAACGGTTACCAAGCTCTCTGTTGCAATACGGCAATTTCTGAGTGATTTTTATGTTATGGCTAATAGGATTAGAAGCTGCTTTCTGTTCTAGTTTCCCAGGATTTCCCGGAAAAGTTTGGCACTGCAGATCATTGGTCCCTTCCGAAGGTAGGTTCAGAAACTAAAACTGTTCGTAATTACAAATATGGATTAGTAATATTAATTATAAAAGGCCACGGTGAGGTCAAATTTTGGAGAATATATCACATTTTATATTGCTAGAGGCGTACATTTTCCAGTGAAGTATTTGAGATTTACATATGTGATTTACAGTGAACAGACACAGTAATTTGGCCGCTTTCATGTATGCACTGATGGACGTGACATTGATTGGCGTTTTTGAAACATAAAAAAAATAGCGGTGAACACGTATGTTTTCAAATAGTTCAACTTACAATTTGACATAAGCGTTTTACACATTCCTGGCAACACCACAATTGCTATAATATTTAACCCTTTAAAGGCGAAGCGTATTTGTTTTATATAAGGACTCAGTGCGTACCGCGCTGTAAACACTCTCCACTTCGGTTATAAAAACCAGTCTCTTAATGTTTTATAAGGCAAAAGTTGCTGTTTGTTCTGAGATCCGTACAAAACACATAAACGCAATGTGGGCACCACGTAGAATTTTTTAATGTTAAACCTGGTCGTACGTAAAGTTACCGCTAGGCTTTAAAATGTTAAAGACACAGATTTAATAACAGATTCTACACGTAATATCGACTTATAATAAATACAAGATACTGAAATGTTAAATACAAGCTACCGAAACTGAAAATTAGTACCAAAAATTGGAGTCACGGGTACCGTAGCGAGTAATCGCAGTGTTCGCCCTAAAATTTAAAAAATCACATTTATTGAATTTCCTGTTATTTGGGGGAATTATTTACAATTTGTTAAGGACAGACAATCATTTTAGGCGCGTTCACAAAATTCCGAAAAGCGAGTATTAACTCCGACATGTGTGTCTGTCCGTCAGTCGGTCTGTACGTCTGTCCGTCTGCATGGAACTCGGCCCCCAATGGACGGCTTTAATGAAATCTGGTATTTTGAGACTTCTCGATTATCTGTCGAGAAAGTTCACGTATCATTAAAATCTGACAACAGCAGCAGGTGTTTTATACGAAGACGTAAGTACATTTACGATAACAGGTCCCTCAGTTCTTCTCAGAATGAGAAATATTTCTGAAAAAGTTGTGGAGAAAATCAAAACACATATTTTATTTTCAATAAATTTATTTTTCGAAAATCGTGCCGTTTATAAGACCATTTGGAAAAATATGGTACAGCAGACAAACAAAAGATGACAGTATAATAACGGCGCATGTGCACTGCATGATGGATAACTAACGATACAGACACACACTCAGAATACGTAATAATTACTTCTTTTTGTCGGCAAAAATGGTTACGCGAACGTGCCTCAATATTACCTTTATATGTACATTTCCTCTCCTGTTTCCTTGAAAATATCGACTTTTTGCTGCCCCTTGGAATGGCGGCCTCGTTCTAACCCCCATCAGATACACCCCTGACCAGATGTATGCTTTTACCCTATGATGTGTACTCATACCCACTCTGGGACCCAGTCAGCCTCCTGTCCTGTGGGTGCCGGGGGCTTAATCCCCAGTATTATATTAGTCCAAATATGAAGGTGACCACATACTTCCCTCAAAAGACGTAAGAATGCGTGGAGCTACACATCCACTCCCCCCATACGTCTGCATGGTTTAAACAAGCATAGTGTAACTTTACGGATTTTGTTCTCGTGGAGGGATGATACTGTCTCCTTTAAATGCGACCGAACTGGTCTCCTGTCCCTCCACCGGATGAATGAGAAGCATCTGTTCAAGGATAATAACAAATGAAAGCCCTAGTATTTGCGGAGAGGGGGGGCATTTCCTGTGTTATTCTGTCCACCAAAATTCCCACGCTGATTGCCCTGAGACCGGACGCAAGCCTCTACCTGATCTCTGCCATAGCCAGTTTTATTTCTCTCTCTAATAACTTAAATTCTCACAACATATTACTGTTTTTCTCACACAGCTTTCGGACGGTCATGCACTGACGGCTTCCACCGTTTCTTCATTTGCCCTGTGGATATCCTATTTCCCACGTATTTTCCTTTCTTCTATGTACTTCTCTTTTATTGCTCAGCTTCTCATTTAGAGTCTCCTTGGCATTTCCTTTTACTGATTCCCTTTCCGACTTACGGTGTGTTGTTCCCCTTCGCGTTTCGAAGCTCTTGAATTCTTTTGTTCGAGTCTGCCTGACGGTGTTGCTTGTGTTTTTCAATTCGCCCTCTTTTGTCATTTTCCCTTCCGTAGCTCTAAAAGTAACACCTAAGGCGATGTCTAAGTCACGACTTGCAAATGCTTTTAGGCCGTAATTATGGCGGTAATTTGCACTCGAACTGAATTAAATATGACGTATAAACAAAGCGTGTTGCGTCTTCTCGTAAGTCCAAACACGATCGTACTTTAATATAACACATATTAGCCCTAATAGTTTTATTTTCGTGGTGGGGTTGGCTTATGTCTCTGTGGAAATGCGGGTTCAGAACGGCGAGCTGTCAATCCCCACGACTAAAATACGTTATGAATTATCACTGGTAGAATGACAACTGACTCGCAAAAAAAAAAAGAAATGCTCCAAGGAAAAGTTTTCATATCCACAAATCCCACGTGGAATGTCCTGGGAGTGAATAAAGTAATTTATGTTGAGAAACTGACAACTAAAACTACAACAAGTTAGTAACCATTTATTTGCAAATTTATCTGTCACAAATTCTACCATGTTACAGTCGTCGGATGTAGTTTAACCTTAAAATTTCGTATAATGTTCTTGTTTTAACAGTTTACATGAACCCAACATAATACAGCATCTCTGGATATCTTTACAATCTAGTTCAATTCACATGCCAACGTTTTAAAGTAATGATTAGGCTTTTGTGATATTCGGTTTCTCTTTGTACTCCCTTAATTGAAAAGTTTAGGCCTAACATCGAGTTTTAGTATTTCTTTCCGAAGTTTAATTGGCACAGTGTTTGCAGAAGACACCAAAAGATGACACGTGTTTGTTCTGCTCACAGCTACCTCTCAATATTGGATCTGGGTCTACTGTACAGGCAGAGAAAGAAAGTCACTTTTTTTACCGCAACAGAGATTTGCGACAATTACGGCTATTTGTAACATATGAAGAAAGAGACTAGTTCTTACACATCATAACATAAACATGCAGTAGCTAGCAGAGGTAAAGCTCCAGGCATTCCTAACCTCTTCACTAGGACAGCAGGTAAATGGACAGCGTAAAGCTCCGTCTGCTTTACCGCCAAAAAACAGCCTTTGTCAGTTGGATAGAAGACTGGCTGGGCTCCAGAGCTGGTCTGAATGCAGTTAGCAAGACAAACGTAAAATAATAAAAAGGCTTTCAAAGAGTATATTAATTTTACAGTAAATCTATCTATTAGCGTTTGGTGACGGAATGAATGCACGCGGCGGTAAATATTTGCGTCGTGTGGGATGTGATGCCATGTAGGCTGATAGATACGTACCATGTTTTCGGACAAAATTTCTGCCTGCATTTTCAAAAACCTGCCAGCATTTCACTTTCTTCACGAGACCAGAACTTACGTTATGTTACGTTTCAGTCACGTTTATGTCTACTGTGAACCGACCGACGGCAACCTGGTCTTCAACGATTCGTTTGCAGCAAGAGACGTCAGAGAGACCTATGAATTTCAAATAGGGTCCCACTTAACTAAGCCTGGTTATCAGTTAGGAGGAAGCATCTTCTAACATGTTAAGATGCTTTTAAAAGCGCCACGAAACAGAAGTTCTGAAGCTCTCAGTCACGGCAACAGCTACTTTAGAGGCTTCGCCGCTCTAAAACGGAGTTAAATTTGCGCGTAAAATAAGAAAGTGCACGTACGAAACCTGAAATTTTATGGCGACACATTTGCACGGCGTGCTGCAAGCCTCCTCAGCTACAGGCGAATTTTATTCCCCGTAAATTTTCTTACCACTTCTCTGACCCACTATTTACTTCCACATTTTACCAATTGGTTAAGCCCTGTTTATTACTATAAACAATCTCAAGTACCAGTTCTTGGTTCGAAAATGACCGCCTTCCCTTCAGTATTACAATATATGGCAGCCAAAACTTCAAAGAGGTAGTAACACTAAACTTGTTTATTTATTTATTTATTTATTTATTCATTCATTCATTCATTTCAATCAGAACTGGACGCCTATCTTCCTACTTCTTACATTTGTATTTCTACATATATCTTTGTATTAATGTTTTGTGTGAAAACAGGCTACAACAGGACGACTAAACCAAACAAGATTCTCTATAAATAAATAAAAATAAACCAAATTATGTAGTTTATTGTAATGCAGAACTTATTTCTCAAATGCAGATTCTGAACACGTTAAAGTAATCAAATAGAATATGTAAGTTCCGCAGTTGCTATTGACTTACAGACACTGTTTCCTACCAGAACCAACCAGAAAACAAGTGTACGTTTCATTTATTAGCTTTCCTCTTTGCAACTCCTAAAAAAGACAGGCAATATACGTCAAAACGTAACATTAAGGCGCGTTCGCGTAACCATCGTTGCCACTGGAAATCCAGATGTATTACATATTCTAAGAACGTTTATTTTTAGCCTTAATTTTCCACTACGCAATGCTCATTCGCCATATTTTATTGGCACCTGTGGTCTGTCTGGCTGTACCGTATTTTTCCACAATATTCCATAAATGGCACAGTTTTCGGGAAAATGTTACTCAACTTAAAATGTGTGTTTTGATTTTCTCCACAACTTTGTCTGAAATATTTCTCATAATAAGAAGAACCGAGCGAAATATGATCCTAAATGCACGTAGATCTTTACGTAGATTATCCGCTATTCTTCTCTGACTTTAAGAAACCTTGAATTTTCTCTACAGATTTTCGAAAAAATAGTCAAATATCAAATTTCATGAAAATCAGTCCAATGGAAGCAGATCAGTTCGAGGCGGACAGCTTGACAGATAGGCATGACGAAACAAATGGTCGCGTTTCGCAGTTTTGCAAATGCGCCTACAAACATTTCAGATATAGTTTTATAGCAGCCACCCCAACGTGCAGCGTTGCCAACAGTGATTACGAACTTCCCCGATATAACCACAGTCCGTGTGGGTTCTTTAGCTGTGAAAATGTACGCCACGTATAGTTACTTTTGACCCGATTTCGTGTGCCGTATTATGTATAGATATGGTTACAATCCATCTCCCTACAAAATTCTACATATCTAACTTCAGTGCTCCACTAGCAACTGCCACCACACTGACAGCCGAGGAAAAGTTTTCTTCTCCTGCCATCTATTTATTTTACATTGTACAAAACCCTGCCATAATGAACGTTGAATTTGCAACGGGCGGGTGAATGAGTGAATGTCTGTGTGTGATAAGGTAATATGGATCATTGGTAATATTTAAAAGAAAAGCAAAAATTGGCCAAAAACTGCAGTTACAGCCACGTGTTCTTCACGAAGTATTGCATCTCAGCCTTTGCCTAGGAAAATTACGCACTACGCATTTTCAGTGAAAGCATAATCAGAAAGTGTCCCTAAATGGCCTAAATACGTGACAGTGGAAGAATGGTAATATTGTGCGTTGCAACTGTAGTTAGAGACGAGAGTTTGAACCGACGTTTCGCTAGTGTTGTTATAATTCTCCTTCCCATCGTCTACTCTACAAACCCTACAGAAAGTTTGTGTTTGACCAAAGCTCGAGATTTCCTCACCGAATACGCGGCTATTCAGGTCGGTGTATGCACTTTGCTTTACTTACACGAGAGACTTGTTTCTGCCAGTGTTTTAGTTGGACACAGAGTCGGCAAGTACACAATAGAACAACTGATTGCACGCCCCAACTTACCGTCTACTTACACCATAGGGAGCCAAAAGCACGGAGAAAGAATGAAAGGCAAACTTTTGACAAACGTTTCTGGAAACACCGGAAAACAAATTTCAGGACCATAATCTAACGGCACGGAGGGGAAGGAAGGAAGGAAGGAAGGAAGGAAGGAAGGAAGAAAGAAAGAAAGAAAGAAAGAAAGAAAGAAAGAAAGAAACAAACAAACAAACAAACAAACAAACAAACAAACAAACAAAGAAGGAAAGAAAGAAAGAAAGAAAGAAAGAAAGAAAGAAAGAAAGAAAAAGAAAGAATGACGGTAACAATGACAAATAACCTGAAGAAACACAACTTTTGTATATGAGGCTACTCTGTATTTGTTCTATCCTTATATATTTTGGGAGGCCTATGTATGTTAGAGTGTATTTACGAATAGCAGCAGAAGGTGCCATCAGTTTCAGATATGCTGAAGTCGGTATCACACCGTTCAAATTTTTCAAGATATTTGTTGGATGTAGCAGCATCAACCAGCGCATACTTTCACTCCATAAATTTTAGTGCCTAACGATAAATACAGAAATATTAAAGTTATCCATATTAGACACTTTTTAAAATTTTATTTTTAAGAAATTCTCTTTGAAATTTCAACGGGTTTTACAATACTTGTTTATCTTCAACGAGTGTAAAAGTGAGTGACAGAGAAAAGTTCCCAAGTACGGAATATGGCAAAGGATAAGAATGGAATTAACTGTCCCCTACATTAAGCCACTAATGTATCCCAGAACCTTTTGGAAGATATGAGAAAAACCAGGACCGGAACAGCGTACACGTAGTCTGTACAACAGCTTTCTACGGACTGGACGGTCTGAATCCTGGCTGGGCCAAGAGATTTCTTTTCTCGATACAGTTCAGACCGGCTGTGGGGCCAACCCAGCCTCCTGTTCGGTGGGTACTGGGGTTCTTTCATGGGGTTAAGGTAGCTGCAAGTAAGGCCGATTACCTCCATCTAGCGCCAAGTTCCAGAATGAGCGCATATACATATCCACCCCCTTCTACGCCTTCATGGCCGGGACAGGGACGACTTTACCTTTACCTTTACCTGGCTAAAACAAAATTAAAAGCATATTTTATGCCTTAATATTAACCCTTTAAAGAAGAAGCTTATCTGTTTTATGTAAGGACTCAGTGCGTACCGCGCTGTAAACACTCTCCACTTCGGTTATAAAAACCAGTCTCTTAATGTTTTATAAGGCAAAAGTTGCTGTTTGTTCTGAGATCCGTACAAAACACATAAATGCGATGTGGGCACCACGTAGAATTTTTTAACGTTAAACCTGGCGGTACGTAAAGTTACCGCTAGGCTTTAAAAGGTTAATATCTGTTGAGTGTGAGCACAATTTGGAATGAGAAGTTTGACATTGTCAGACGCACATTTTTCAGGACAGTGTTCTTAACATTCAAGCCTTCTGTGATACTAACGTTGTCAAGACGGTAACCTTGAATAATAACGCCTCCATGAATGCGACGCGGTGTTGGTAGTTACCAATATGTCGGCAGAATTTGCCGACACACTGACGGTACCAAAATCTTCTACCCTGAAGATGGATACAGAACTTTTCTCCGAAATGTTCATTCCCGACTACTAAATTACATGGTGGCACACTCCAAATGACAGTAATCTTCACAATTTGAGAGTTACGCGGTGTATTATAGCCTATATCGTCATGTTACCATCTGACTTCCATTTGCCCTAGCGCAAAAATTCTTTCGCCAGTGTACTGGAGGGTTGATTGAGGCACTGCGCTACAAACCGGAATGTCGCGGGTTCGATTCCCAATGGTGTCACTGGAATTTTTCATTGGCATAATACTGTCGGTCGCACTATGGCCCTGGGGTCGACTCAGCCTCCAACAGAAATGAGTACCCGGAATATTTCCTGGGGGATAAAGGCGGCCGGTGCTTAGGGCTGACAACCTTACCACCTTCAAGTGCCGACTGTCTTGAAATCTGGGAGTCTCAAACTCCTGGAACCCTAGGGGCCTGTCCAGGCCTCTAATGGGTTTGCCTTGCCAAAGTAATGGAGAAAGTAGATGAATACGCAGTTTAGTCCATACGGAATACACTTATACCCGTCTGCTTCAGAATTCCTTACATCATACTATGCAGAAAACCATTGACCTGTGTGACCACATGGGAGTGCTCGGCCGGGGTTTATCGGTCAAGCAGAAAAAAAAATCGCCCTCTATAAGAGAGCTTGTGAGTTAGGGCTGATAGAAGTTCAGAATTCTAGAACTTATGCTTCACATATACGAGCATAAAAATGCTAAATAGCGCTAGCGTGTAGCAGTCATCCTCTGTAGATAAAACTGAAAGAAGTCCAGTACCCAGTCGGCAGAGACAGACTGTGCAGCACAAACTTTATAAACACTATATCCGAAATACATCTTTAAGAAAAAAAAAAAGAAAGAAAGAAAGAAAGAAAGAAAGAAAGAAACATTATATTCCAGGGAAGTTCCTTTTATAACAGAATAATAAAAGCGCAGTTCTTTCTAATCCCTTGTGCAGCTCTGCGGAAGAAGCCCAGAGAATGTTTTAAGTTTAACCGACGACACAGGAGAGAGTTCAAACACGCGGAGTTCAAATTACGACACAGTTCTGCCAACCCTAACTTTTTTACACTGTAGTCACCAATTATGTTTAATCTTCGTGAGCCATAAAATAAAATACCGGGGAAACATAAAATGCGTACGTAAATGCGCAAAATAAAAGCTGCCGACTCGACACTTTGAATCCATAAATTTCTATATAAAACTACAGTTTCTACCTCTCAATGAACACACCGTGACTCATTGACTAATATCCAATAAGCAATAACTTTTACGGAATTGTTCTTTACTAATTCAGAGAATCATAAAGCACATGGTGCTTGTAGCAAGCACTGTTATTTAAAAACACAGCAGACCCAAATTTTATAGCTGTTTGGATGATTATCCAAAGGACTTTTAACCAGTAAGCAGTGAAGTAAGTTCTTTTATGTTCAGTTATAAAAATAATAAAATGTTTTATTGTCAAGGTATTTGGGATTATAAACAGAACATCGAAATAAAAAGCAAGAACAGAGACAAAGCAGAAATTTTAGAAAGTTGTGGCAGTTTCCACGCTTTTATAAGGAGTCGAAATTTGGGTTCAGAGGAATATTAAGCAGCGTAAATGAAAAGTTATCAAATTTCAATACGGGTACCAGATTCGGCATAATTAAAGAGCGAGATGAAGTACAGAAACTGAATGTCTGTTTAGTAAACGGTAGAATTCTTGTTTACAAGAACGAATCATTAACACATCCGTACAGAACTGACAACGAGAGAGTTCTAAAATTTGAAATTTGTTACAAGCCGAGTGGATAAGGGGATAGAGTGGCGCAAGTCCATCAGCTATGATTTTAACGTTGCCGTTCACCCCAATGTATTACACATGCAAGTACTGTAACTCTTAAATTATATCAAAATACATATTGCATACATACAAGTATGTATGGTATAGGTAAAATGGTAAAATTCACCGTAGAACAGGCCATGAAATGCCAGAGGAGGAGTAGGGGTATAGCTCTACTCTTTCTTTAACCTCCATGATAGATGGGGTGGGTAGTCAACACTACGCCCCAGCAACTTTACCCCCGCCCCCCCCCCAAAAAAAAAGAGAGCCGGCACCATTGTATAGGAGGCTGGGTGGACCCCAGCGCCGGTCTGGACAAGTGCGGAAAATCTCGCCTCCACCGGGATTCGACCCCCGGACATAGTATGATATTTGTAAATGTATGCCATTCATATACATGTATGTAGTTGAGCATACTTAGAAACACGCCATGGAGGGCAGAGGAGGAAGAGATCAGACACAGTCGTCCCACTAAAGCTACACAAATCAAGAAACACGTTACATCCAACACACATCCCGTATAAACGGATACGTTCCACGCAATAAAGACGTCCCGCCCAACACAGAGACGTCCCACTCAATACAGAGACGTCCCACCCAATACAGAGATACCCATTCCAACAGATCATCACCCCAACAGTCGCTTTGGGTCGTGCCATGGCTCAGGCGGTTAGCCGCCGGCCTCCCACCGCGCAGGCCCGGGTTCGATCCCGGGTCAGTCCATATGGGATTTGTGGTGGACAAAGTGACACTGGGATAGGTTTTTCCCCGAGTTCTTCGGTTTTCCCCTGTCAATTTCACTCCACTAGTGCTCCATTGCTAGGAAAAGGAAAAAAATAATAATCATCGTCATCTTCATCATAGGGTTGCACAATAAGCCTCATGGCTGCGGTGCGTCTGTGGCGTCTGCTGCGGGGCCCTTCACCACTAAAAGAACCGTCACTTCTAACAGCTAACATTATGTGAACAATTCTGTTCTAATTCAATTTTCAGGGATTCTGGCGATGGTATATTACAAGGCTTGTCTAATGTTTTGGTCATATCCTCCCGCCTTGAATTTCTAAATACCACAGTGTTTCAGAAACTGGGTGTCCCTTCGCCTTCCGGTGCAAATGTGCTAGGTAGACGCTAAACTGGTTTGCCGGTTACAGAGCGACAGTCCCTGTTTTCGGAAAGTTCATGGTTACTCGGACGGCGAACACAGAAAATTTCCTTTCGCGTAGTTGGAAGGGCGAATAACGTATTCATGACAGATAGACCCACATGCAGTCCGCACAAATTGCACACTCCACCTGTCGCAAACGCTCCGTCATTAAATATCACATGAACGATAATGCGTGGTTTAGCAGAATGAACGCACGGGATCTCATAACTTCCGTTTGATACGCAATTCGTAAAAAACGAGACACAAAAACAACATGGCAATGTCAGAGCAAGAAGAAAGGCTGTACACACCTACAAATGGAAAACAATTCATAGGGAATAATGACAGCTGATAATCAGGTAATATATTGTGGATTAGCAAGCAGACCTAAAGCAAAACAGGGAATTAATTTCATTTAATAACGGGAAGTAATATCGGGTTTTACGTGAATGTTGGACGATTCAGTCTTCAAAACAACCAGCATCAAATTCCATGATTCGCAGTGGATTCAGCCAAAGAGATTAAGTGGAGTTGTTGCGCCAGTAATTTGAAACTCGATTGAAAAAGAATAACAGAAATGCTCCCTCAGTTTACACGTAATAACCAATTTCGACTACACACAGTACAGTCTATAAATAAAGCAGCGAGTTACTGGGCACAAAATCTATTCACAAATCGCGCATCATACGGTGAAGGGACGAGAGGTACAAACGGGAAACAGAAAAATTACATAAAAAGATCCCGGACGTTTATATTTCTGTCCCAATTATTCAAGCTTAATTTTATGTGGCACCAGGAACTAAAGGTAGTACATCACACTTACGGAAACCTCGTGAAAAGAACTGCCGGGTAGATGAAGATGTATATGGAAATTTAATGTTTAAATAGAGGGCGGAGGAATTTACATAGATAAAAATTTAATGTGTTCCATGTCCGTGCACTATATTATACAAAAACACTAATCACCAACAAATGCACAAAGAGAGTTTTATCATCAATCGTAACAAACTCCTACATGTTTCGACCCTGCTGGGTCATCTTCAGGGAGAACTTTCTTGTTATCGTTACACTAAGGTTGCACTCTATAGTTGAGTGAGAATGTGCTGTTGACTGTGTACTGGAGGCGTGAACTCTCTGCGATAGAGAGTTCACCTTAGTGTAACGATAACAAAAAAAGTTCTCCCTGAAGATGACCCAGCAGGGTCGAAACATGTAGGAATGTGTTACAATTGATGATAAAACTCTCTTTGTGTATTTGTTGGTGATTTAGTATTTTTGTATAGATAAAAAAAGTCTGAATGCTTTTCATACGCGTACATGTTACGGTAAAACACTGCCATCAATTGGCACACAATTTCGTGACACTGTGCAGCCGCTTCACAGTGTCACGTCATTCCAAACGGGTCACGGTTATATGGCCCCTTCAGCTCTCAGTCTGAACACAACTTATTTCATGACCAAGTGAAAGTGGCGTACCACAAGACGTATCAGTAAACTGCACTTTTTTGTCCTGCTCTTTATCTGTTCGTACATGGTGGAACGATATGTTACAAGTACAAACTTGGAAAACAAGAGAGTAATAGAAACATAAACTGTGGATAGCTCGAGATCGTAAAACATATCTCTAGCAGAACATAACCAGTTTTTTTTAGTGGTGAAGGGCCCCGCAGCAGACGCTACGGACGCACTGCAGCCATGAGGTTTATTGTGCAACCCTATGATATAGATGAAGATAATGATTATTTTTTGTCCTTTTCCTAGTAATGGAGCACCGGTGGAATGAAATTGACAGGGGAAAACCGAAGAATTCGGGGAAAAACCTGTCCCAGTGCCACTTTGTCCACCACAAATCCCACATGGACTGACCCGGGATCGAACACCATAACCAGTTACATGAGGGGGTTAATACAAAAATCACGAGCCAATCCACTCCGTCTTACAGCAGTCTTTTGTTATTTTATGATTGCTGTTAGACTCATTACAACAATCGCTATAAAATTATTTTGCTTTTAACAAAACCCAAACTGGTCATTCTGAAGGAGGGAAAATCGAAAACTATTTCATGCAACGAGTTTTTATTTAATCTTAGTTGTTCAATAAATCATTTATATACCACTTGTTCGTACACTGCTCAACATCACGTGACAAAACCCTTGATAATATCTATCGTTAATGTAAACTTTAACCTTTTAAAGCCTAGCGGTAACTTTACACACGACCAGATTTAACATTAAAAAATTCTACGTAGTGCCCACATTGCGTTTATGTGTTTTGTACGGATCTCAGAAGAAACGGCAACTTTTGCCTTATAACACATTAAGAGATTGGTTTTTATAACCGAAGTGGAGAGTGTTTACAGCGCGGTACGCACTGAGTCCTTATATAAAACAGGTACGCTTCGTCTTTAAAGGGTTAATATTTTCAGCGCTCCTGTGTCGTGCCAGCGGAATTTGAAATTGGCCTACATGCAAATGTGCAAATAATGCGGAAGCACTAGAAAGAAATGTTTCGTTATTCAGCGAATTTATGCGACAAAGTAACAAATAAGTTGGTTTTAAACATCTGATAAGACGAATTTCGGGACGGACGATAGGTTATACGCGTATAATCACATTTGATATAGAAGTAACACCAATCGAGAGTCCGTAACAAGAAAACTTATGAAAAAAACGTCATATTTAACTTTAAGTTTTCAACGTATATTTTATTGTAACATTTTTTGAAGGTGTTCGTTCATTTGATATTATAAAGAATTACGGGAATCAGTCAACAACAGCAACCACCAAATTTAACATAATTTCTAGTTTGAAATGTACTAAGTCCGAGGGGCGCTGTATCATGACATCTCACTCGTTGAAGATACGAGTATTTTCAGTCTTCCTTTCAAACTTCAGGCATTCTTTACGAAGTAAAAAAGGAGCGCTTTATTAGGAGACCACGTATGTCCGTCTATCTGGGGTTTGAGTACAGGGTTTAAAATGCGTATCTGATTTTCAATAAATTTCTCGAATAGTCGTGAGTTCCGTGCAAATTTTTTGAAATTAATTCGTGCTTTTACTTAAGAAGGAAATGAATTTCCACCCGCAGTTTCCAAATTTTTCATGCGGAATATCTCCACATAATGACAATTATCAACTCTCAGTTTCGCGAAAATTTGTGCAATGAGAACCATACTCAACTCATGGGCGAAAATAATTTTTATCCGTTTCTTTTTCTAAAGTCTTTGTCCGATTTTGATACTGTTGGGTACATACGGTGTCCAAAAAACTTTACTGCTTGGTTATAATTTTCACGAAAATCGGCGCAGTGACATCTGTCTTTACTTTTATTACTAACCATCCCCGTTGGCGTACGTATACGATGCATATAATCTTCAATTCCTTGGAGGAAATCAGTCAGGACCAGCCTTTCCTTCAGTGAGTGTATGAACGTCTGTCCGTAGTTTCCGAATTTATTTGAATCGACCAAATATCACATCACATAAACAAATTATGCTTTCTGCAGCATGACAGTTCAGCTGTGCATTGTCGACTTCATCATCCAACATTACGATGCCTTAAGGTTTACTGATGCCACACACATCTGAAATGACGAATACCTATGACACGTGTGCCTGATGTAATAGGGACACACATGTTCTTAGTCTGAGGAAATGTTGCAGCTCGAACCATGATTGTTTTAGCATCAGTCCCGAAAGCTGCCAAAGAGGACTGCTTCCGATACTACGGAACAAAACAGCCCTTTGTGAAAGCCCTAAGCATGTTTGATCTCCCTTCCGCTTCCTGACCCGAACCTCAGCCACTGCGCCCTACGCCCTACAGATTGCCGTGACGCATACCGACGCGGTGCCCTCAAAGATGCAGGCATCCTCTCGGACCCTAAGAACATACAAAAGGGTCAAGACCAATAAATTGATGAACCCAGTGATGTAGAAATAACGTCTCCTTCCGAACTTCATCTCAGAGAAGGGAATGTGTTTGCTACTACTTCCGCGTTTTCTGCCTTCTACGCCGCACGCGCGTGGAATATCTGATTCACAAAATCGAAGGCAGCATTTCATAACTTGTTTGAATTATTCCGGTTATAGGCTGAGCTGCAAATTCGGGTATAAGACGAGAGAGAGAGAGTATTTCCGAACTGTACTGTACTTAAGACCAGTAACAGAAATTCTGATAATGTGTTGCTCAAATTCATGTTTGCAACATCGTGAATTTAGTAACTGTCCGAATAACACAAAGTGTCTTGTGAGGATGTTTTTCTTCCTGAAAGTCCTTCTCGGTACGTGTTTGATGTTGAAATTAGGGACTTTCTAACATAAAATGCCTTGTGGTGAGATGTGCTTTCTGCAAGGCATTGTCTGTACGCGTTTTAATTGCGCTCAGTTCAAGGACTTTCCGACACAGAAAGGCTTGTGGGGTATTTTGTGCTTCCGCCTCGTAACGCGGTTAGTGGGTCCTTCCGCGAACGGATTTTGATGGTACTGCTCTCCCTGTGCCTATTTAACTGCCACATTATGAAGGACCTGCGGAAATAGAAATAGAGTTGCACGCATTCTTAGTAAATTTGACACTAGATGCACGTGAGTTATTAGATACATAGTCAAACAATTATTTATTTATTTATTTATTCATTCATTCAGTCATGATATACTTAGCGACGCTGCCAGAATCTCAGAATAAACCTCAGGGAATGCTTGGATTATAAATAATAAAAACTTGCAAAGTATGTGACAGGAAGCCATCATGGCACAATTTTGAGATATTATGCCAGCACTTTCCCAAATATCACGAGGAATGCGTCAGAAGGCCTTGGGCCAAGACTCAAACCTGTGACGTCTAGAATACAAAACAAGGAAGCTACAGCCTTGACCACGACTTTGTGCATGATTTACACAATAAACTGCAGCAAACTTATTTCTGTGCACGCCATAAAGAAATGCAAGTGGCACTGGTGGTACAGCTAAGCTCATTCTCAACCTCAAAACTAGATTGAGGTGACAGGTTACCTTAAGGCTACGGCCGCTTTAACCCCTGGGAAAGAGCAGCGGTACACAATAAACAGGGGGTTGGGTGGGCCCCAGTGCCGTTCTTCAAGTTTTCGGGAAAGAGGAAGTCACCTTGAACTGAAAACTGATACTGTAGAAAGAAGCACAACGAAAAATCTTTAACAATTTATATCACACGTCGTAATTTAGACTTAATACACAAATTGGGTTTCTAGCGAGGACACATTTAGCTCGAAGCTGGAAAAAAATATGCTTTCAACCGGCGACTGAAATAGCTAAGAGCAGTTCTTGACCGATACTGTGAATGGCAGTTCGATCACATGTCTGTACTTCGCAGCAGCAGTTCAGTGTTCTTCGTATGGAAACATGTCCAGCTACAAACTTCGGACACCAGCTGTGTTTATACATACGTCAGAAGTAGAGACTTTTACAGAACGGTTTAGAACTGGACAAACAGCCACGAGGAAAAACTGTAGGGACGAGAGAAACGCTGAAAACTGGGCATGGATAGGAAACGAATTTTCCTCAACCAACGAGCAAAAAACTGAGTAACTCAGTGCTGTTCATATATACTGAAACAGCAACATAGGTTCAAGGTATCTGACAATTCAAGAATGTAATCTGCTTTTGGGAAGGTCCATCGGATTTTAAATGCGACTTTTTTTTAATTTCCTCTGAAGCAGGATGTGACGTAAACAATAAAACGCGTCGGTATTAAGTAATATAAGAGCAGACAGACAGAATGATAAAACGACAAACTAAGACTCAAGGGGTTGAAATTTTATAAAGTGATAATTTTTTCACACTTTTACATGAACGTGAAGTTAGAATTTAGAATAACAGAAACATAAGCAAAACTGCAGAAGATGCAATAATGTTTGTTGAAACTGGTCTCCTATTACGTGACGAAAGGATCTAAGAATATTAATAAAAGGATCTTAAGAAGCATTTGCATGTGTTACTAAATGACACTGTCAACTGCCATGACTACGACAAGCCGTTTATACATTTCAGAGGTCTATAACTGAAACATCACGCCATATAAAGGCCCCAAAAAAGATGGTGTCGTTATTGAACAAGTCTCACGGTTTCGCGCATACGCCACCTTATGACTGGACAATAAATTACAAATAAAGCATTATTCTAGTCTCCAGTGACGAGGTTCATGCAAAGTTTCGTCAAAAACAATTAACTGGTACAAAAGTTGGAATGGGGTCACATACAGATATTACGGTGCCCTCACAAACATTCTTTGCTTGTTTTAAGGAACGAGCCTAAAACTGGAATAAAAAGAGAAAATCTGTTTGTAGCAATGCTATTTGACCTAGCTATACGTCTGTCCGTCCGTCCGTCTGTCTATAATAGTTATCCAGTGTCACACCTTTTCCTGGTTCTCTATCGCTTTTCGCCATATTGCCTGGTTTAGTTCGCCCTCAGCTGTTAAAACTCTTCTCTTCGTCAGTATTGTCGCTGCTCTTTCCCACTTCATTTCGTGTCTTTCCCTTCCTATTTCTTCCTATTTTAAAATGCACATAAAATAAAAATGCCATATAAGCTGGGCTATAAAGCGACGTCCTCTTTCCCACTGCGGTATTTAAAAAATAACTAAAAAAATTAGGAAAGTCTTAAAAACATCAATAAATTTCAAAGCAGGCAGATATAAAACTACAAATAATACAAGGAACTGACCTACTGAATGAGAGAAAACGGCGCTATAGCGTGCCTTAACAGTCACTATTCACTGGGAAATGACGTAAGACCTCGCTCATAAGGCGAGCCCTACTGTTCTATGTGGTTATTTCCCAAAAAGAAAAAAACTTGCCTTATATTCAGGCGTGTAAGGTATTACACAAGGAAAATGTCATTTATGGAAGAGGAAGGTTCATTACCGCCTTCGTAGGACCGCGCCAGACGTCTCACAGACATTCATGTACAAAAAGTATATAATAAGTCATTCTTAATGTGGGGAGAATAAATGAGTTTGTCACAACTTTGCTAAATTTGTAAAACGCTAAAATCTGTAGGTGACAGAACGAAAAACTCTCAGCAGTTGCTTACGATAAAAGCACGGGGCTTCTCAGTTAGTTCTATGTACGATTTCAAGAAATGTTAATTAATTCTCCTGGTCATCCCGCAGATAGGAGGCACAGCGCCACTGAATCAGGGTAATGCATGGATATCTTACAAATTCGTGTACATGATGATCTGTTTGGCTACCCACTACCCGCATAAACTATACCTACACACTGCACTCTTTTATGGGTGTGAAACTTGGTCTCTCACATTGAGGGAGGAACATAGACTTGGTGTTCAAAAATAGGGTGCTGAGAAATATATTTGGGTGTAAGAGGGACGAGATGATCACACGAGGAGCTTTATGATCTGTAATCCTCACCAAATATTATTCGGGCGATCAAATCAAGAAGTATGAGATGGGCAATGCATGTGGCACGTAAGGGAGAGAGGAAGGGCGCATACAGAATTTTGGTGGGAAGATCTGAGGGAAACAGACCACTTGAAAGACCGAGGCAGAGATGGGAGAATAATATTAAAATGGATATTCAAGAAGTAGGATGGGGCCATCGACTAGATTGATCTGACTCCGGATAGGGACAGGTGGCAGGCTGTTTTGAATCCGGTAATGAACCTTCGGTCTCCATAAAATGAGGGGAGTTTCTTGAATAGCTGATGAACTGTTAGCTTCTCAAGAAGGACGCTACTCCATCAAGTTTAGTGTCTTTTCGTCCTCGTCTGCTTGACACAAAAGAAGAGGGCACTGAGATTCTCCGAAACGTCGGAGACTAGTCGCCTAACGACACACTTCAAACGTCGCCGCTTAGGAGCTTCAGCAAGTGTCCACAGAGACCCGACATATGTGTGTGGCAGTCGAATTAAATCTGGTGTGCAACATCGCTTATTCTGATTGCAGTGTCTCCTGTCTCTTCTCAGTCCTTTCAGGTGAGTGCCACACAGTGAGTTCAAAACTACCGATACTTTCTCAATAAATGTTTAAAAACCGTCCCCAAATTCATGTGACTGTAAACAGCCCCAGCAGATTATGTAGCCTTGCCGCATCAAGACAATAAATTCTCACTTTACAACTGACGTACGATGGAACAACAAATACAATTTCTGGCTTCTAAAGAATAAAATAATTCGGTACCACAATTTTCCAATTCTGAATCTTTCGAATAATTCGGCGAGCATTTTGTTACAAAACGATACAATAGAAGTCTAACCAGACTAAGTAACAATGATTTTAAAATTATTTCCCGCCCATAACTAACTCACAAGAACCACTTACACACCTGAACTTCACTAGTTCTTCGTGATCATGCAGTAGTTACGAACAGTTGCACATAGTAGACTGCGGCGACTTCCTTGTGGCGCCATCTGCTAGATTTCTCAGACACGCGATCAAGTACTGGAAAAATGAGTTGTGGAGAGGAAGAACAATAAGAAAAGGCGTCTTATTTTTTTTCATTACTTACGTTGTTTCTTTTTGGTCTACTTCCCTTTCGTCTTAAAGAATAGCTGTCATTATTTAGCTCACTTTGCAATTGTCTACGGCCCAAATTCGATGTAGACAAAAAAAAATAATATCACAAATTGAAAACTATTAATTCCATTGAGCATTCTAGACAAAAACTAACATGAATAAGTCTACTGACCTCACAACGTCTGTCCCGGAACCTGTCTAAAGCGTTTTCGTTAACCTTTTACAGCCTAGCGGTAACTTTACATACCACCAGGTTTAACATTAAAAAAATTCTACGTGGTGCCCACATTGCGTTTATGTGTTTTGTATGGATCTCAGAACAAACAGCAACTTTTGTCTTATAAAACATTAAGAGATTGGTTTTTATAACCGAAGTGGAGAGTGTTCACAGCGCGGTACGCACTGAGCCCTTATAAAAAACAGATACGCTTCGTCTTTAGAGGGTTAAACTAAATTTTGGTTAAAACCCGACAAAAAAACCCACACTTTACATGAAGACCTGAAGAGTTTCTGAGCGCGCATCTCGACTATAGATCATTATGTTTTTATAGCTGCCAAATATTTCACTAACAAACCTTGTTTGAAACTTAACAAGAAGGACCTAATATTCAAGGAATATTTCCCTGTGCCTAAATATCTTACCTCATAATCTGCACGGGGTGAAAGAAATGGATTATACAGCCACATTTCTTTCAATCTACTACAATCGTGGAAAAATAATTATCGGAAAAATAAATAAAAGCAAAGCCTTCCCATTGTCCTTCCACTATCCGCTATCCGCCGTTTCAAACAGTTACCACCGATCAGGACTAGCAACTATCCATTTAACTTAAGAAGGGCTACAAAAGTTGAATATTGGCCGTGTGTCCAAAACTCGGCAGAGGAGGGCCCGTCGCGTAAGTGATTACTAAGTCATTGAAAACGGAAAGTGATGTGTAACAGGAGAAAACCAAACTTCAGCGAAGCTGACAAGGAACTAGAAGTTAGAAATCCCATCTAGAATGTCACATATTTTCGTGTCATCACAGTGGCGTATAAAATGTTTGAAAGGTGGAGGAGATCTCCCTTGCAATGCAATATCACCATAATTAATGCAATAGGCTTAATGAACTGTTACTAGCATTACCGCTTTAAACATCAAGGATGTACGGTAACACGTTTTCAGCGGCGTCAATACGTCACCTCAGCGATGACACAAGAAGACCATGTTACACCCACGCATCTCAGAACCTCAGGTCCCCTTCACTAGCTAAAGATACCCGTTGAGTAGAGCGCTTCTTGAGACGCTGTACTTGTAAGTCACTCAGGTACACAATAACTCTGCCTTTTATAAGATTCTGATGTTACTATTATGGTTGTTGCGGACTCACGCACACACAAGCACACGTATTATATAATAGGATAACAGACCTTCTTATGGCCAGTTATGTGCAATACCTGTGACATGAAAGCTTTTTCAAGCTTGAAAGATTTTTGTTACATGGCACACAGGCACCCAGCCCATGGGTACGAAACACGTTCTAACAAAATACTAGAATACAAGTGTAAGTACGTGCAATTATGTCTGTTTTATATACAGACACTCCCAAACTTAAGCAACAGTTGCGGTCCGGAAGGTCCGGCTCAAGTCGAATTTTGCGGAAGGCAAAATTCAGTACACATGTGGTCAAATACAGTCGAACTCGGTTATAATGTCATGAAAGGGACTGGGTACTTTGTGTCGTTATAAACCGGTATTGTTATAACCGAGGATATAGTGTTATGGTTAACAGTGACGAATTAATTGGTACCGCAGAATATCTGACGTTATAGATGAGGTTTCGTATAAACCGATGTCGTTATAACCGGGTTCAACTGCATATACGTAGGCACGAGGGGGTCCAGCTGAAATACAAACTCCAACACACTGGAAACTGATCGGCCGCAACGTGACCTCCCTGCTGCCTGTCATCGACCAGCAGTATTCTTCCGCCACCTTCTTCCCATTGCGCGCTAATGCCCGTTACAACAAATTCGGTGTTCTTTCCCAAATTCTGTTAATTCAATTTTTTAATTTTTTTCAGATTGTGTTAAGTCTGAAATATAAGATAACCATACAAAGTGTGATGATTATTGTATGTGCATAGATTTAAATGTATGAATCAAGAACTTTATAACTTGTTTTAACTGATATTTGTGATTTTAATTCAAAATAATAAAAGAGACATATAAACAAATAGGACAGATTTATGACAACGAGAAAGGAAAAATACTTAAAGACAGAGAAAAAAAGTATAAGCATAAAGTACAATAGGATTCATCGTCCAAATAACTTGAAAATCTACGACCTGAGCGATGATCCATGTATAAATTAATCCGACATCGACAAGTGGTGGCAGTGCGGGGCCTCACACGATCTACTGCTGTAATCCGCTAACCCCCCTACCCCGCGATAAATCCTCCAGCAATGCCGGAAGTTGAATGAGACTTTTTACCTCCTCCCCTCCCCCCCAACCACAACATTTCTGCACCGCCTCTGTCCCGCTCGCTCTCGACTATCCTTAAAAATTAGCCTAAGGTTTCTGCCTTACCACCATTCGTTTCCGTATGAAGGCTTTCAGAATTTTTGACTTATATTTGTCTTCCATTTACAAGATAAATGTTACTTGTGCTCTATCAGGAGGTTTCCTTTCTCTGCTACAATCTTCAGTAACAGTTGCCTAAGGTTGTGGCATGGCTCAGGCGGTTAGCCGCCGGCCTCCAACCGCGGAGGCCCAGGTTCGATCCCGGGTCAGTCCATGTGGGGTTTGTGGTGGACAAAGTGGCACTGGGACAGGTTTTCCCCCGAGTACTTCAGTTTTCCCCTGTCAGTTTCATTCCACCGGTGCTCTATTACTAGGAAAAGGGCAAAAAATAATCATCATCTTCATCTTCATCATAGGGTTGCACAATGAGCCTCATGGCTGCAGTGCGTCCGTAGCGTCTGCTGCGGGGCCCTTCACCACTAAAGAAAAATAGTTTCCTAGAAATAGGGAGTATTACGTTGGACTTGCTAGGAGCCACTAGAACTAGATATTCCTCAAAATACGATTTGCCGTAGCGGCAAAAGCCTAGACCCTTAAGCTTATCCTGCGCCATTGTATGACCATGTACTTCTGTTAGTATATACAAACCTACACCATCATAGAATGCGTATAAGTTTCCTCGATACCTTTTAACAAATATTAACCCTTTAAAGACGAAGCGTATCTGTTTTATATAAGGACTCAGTGAGTACCGCGCTGTAAACACTCTCCGCTTCGGTTATAAAAACCAATCTCTTAATGTTTTATAAGGCAAAAGTTGCTGTTTGTTCTGAGATCCGTACAAAACACATAAACGCAATGTGGGCACCACGTAGAATTTTTTAATGTTAAACCTGGTGGTATGTAAAGTTACAGCTAGGCTTTAAAAGGTTAACACGTTACAGTCAACACATATCATCACCAGGGTGAAGACTGTGTTAACAAGAGGTAATGCCACGTCTTACACAACTATGTACTACACACAACGTATGAGCATAACAATATAAAATGTCTGGAAACCATTAAAATACACTACACAGGATATTTCGCATAATATGTTCCAATCTTCAGGATGTTAATATATGAATCCTTTTCAGTAACAAGTGCTATATCAACACATGCCCTATTGTCAAACATAATGCCGCTGCGGGAATTTTAAATACGTATAGGGCCGTAACCGACAATTGTACATTACATATGTTTTATCACACTATATAAATACAGGGAAAGTTATGGGTCAGACAACACCGCAAAACAAATACATCCATTAAGACCTAATGTACAACACGTGTCCTGTGATATTACAAAAGCAGGACCCAGCGCACCAGACCTTCACGCTGACAGGCCGCTGACTAACCGCTTCAGTCACGGCACGGCGTACTTATATTTTATAAAATGCGAAAACGAATTACGTCTCCGACAAGCAATGAATGACGGTGTATGGCAGTTTTGTTGGCGAGGATACGATCTATGCTTCAGCTTCATGAAACGCTCCAAATTTTAATGAAAGTACATTCAATAGTTTGACAGTTACATGATAATAATTGCAGTACTCGAGATTATATTGCAGGCAAGTGTTGAATTTCACAATCAGTGCGTTCATATTGAATTATAAAGGAAAACCTGTCGACAGTGCAGGCAGTTTTGCGGTTTAAAATCACAGGTGACGTACGTACCGTAGACTGTATTATATATAACTATAAGAACCATTAGCAATACAAAAGGTGAAAAAGACTGTGTCAGCGTTTGGTGTAAGTGGCGTCAAAGTTTAACGTGCTGTACTTCGAAAGTAACTACTATCTAAGTCTACAGAACAGGGTCCTTCTTTATAAAGTAACTACTACCTGAGTCTACGGAACAGGGTCCTTCTTTAGAAGCTTACAGTTCCTCAGATAGTGACAAAATATTCCACATTTTATGGAACACAAAGTTTATTACCGTGCCCACAAGAGCCCGCCACTTGTTCTTATCCTGAGCCCAATCAATTCAATTCACGTTCTCCCATTTTATTTCATTAACATCTATCTTAATGTTATCCTCCCACCTACTTCTAAGCCTTCCAAGTAGTACTTTCCTTCATGTTTCCCCACCAAAAACCTGTATAAAGCACCATGATATAGTGTTCTTCTCCAGCCAGCTCATTATTGAAAGACGATAACTCTTACTGTGCGATCTCATATCACAATGTAACAGTCGTTGGTCGTTTGCAATTCAGACAGCACGAATAGGACCACTGGAACAGTAGTAATAGCTCTGCGCAGTGCAGTGTCTCAACTAACACGTCACCACCATCAGGTTCAAGAGAAATGTGTGGTAAAGGGCCGTTCACACGAAGGGTAGGCGGCTGCAACTTGTAAATAAAATATTTATCTGAAAAGGAAGACAAAAATGCACAAGGGAAATTAGTGACAAATTTTCTGATAGATTTTTTGGCGCGTTCGCAAAGGGTTGCAAAATAAGAGTATTAACTTATCCGTGTCTACCCACATGAAATAATTTGACTCACACTGGACGGGTTAATGTGAAAGTTTACTCAGGGGATTTTTACTAAAACCTGTCGACTACTTTCAGATTCCGTTAAAACTGGAAAATAATAAGAAATAATTTACTTGAAGACATAGATTTGTGTTAGTGTCTTGGCGTTTACAAAGTAAGTAGAAGAAAAACAACACAGCCAGAGAGAAAAAACTGTAGACAATCTAAACATAATAGACGCCAAACATATGCGGTTTGCACGCCGGCTAATCAGCGGAGAAATCCTGATTCTACCTAATATTACGTTATACGTGAATCCCTATTTGTTTCAATACAGAATCAATTTATGAAACAGCAGTCGCATATAAATACTTCCTGCTACACAATTGGAAGTGGTTGAAACATAAAATGGAGTTGCCATCAGTTGTGTGTAGACATTGTCCCAGCCCATCTTACAGTAACACTCCACGTGATCGCCCACAAAAAGAGACATTAGATGAATCCCACAAAAGAAATAAACGAAAGAAAACTGAGTAACTCGGTGCCTGTACGAGTGCAGAACTTGCACAACGGCAGTGAGCTTTCATATAGAAGGGAATGAAGCAGTTGCCAGACTTCTTAAAAAGAGTCGACTGTGAGGTCTCCAACCAAAGTTGAGCGGGCACTGAGTAAAGAAAATAAAATTCTTCTATGTTTGAGTTCTGCTTCTCAACCCTCCACCCCGAAATCACATCTCTTTTTTTTTTTGAAGGCACTTTACAAATTATCCCACCCCCCCCCTCCCCCGGGGTTTCAGAAAGTGAAAGATGAATTTGCAAGATGAAGGAATTAGTGCGAATAAACTCACACAGAATGCATTTCGAAGCAAAGTATGGCGTAATGGAGATATTACGAAATGGAAGTACTGAATAACGGATGTCGGTATTGAAGCAAGAAGTTTCTCTGAGAAACGTAAGGTGTCCGTCGAGATTACCGAATTTTCCAAAGGACTAATACACGGCTTTTTGTTTTGTATTTAAGTATTTTAGAGAAGTCACCACTACTTGGAGGGGGGGTGGGGTACCCCAAGGGAAGTGGAGAACTCCTCGTAAGGTCACCACAACGAAAACGAAATCCGCAATTCTACATTTCGCGCAGATCTTAAACGCGAAATTTACTTGAAACTGGTTTACTCGTTGCTGAAGATGATTAAGAAACATGAGACAAGTAAAAAGGCGGATGAATAAGACAGCATGATGATAAGCTTTATCATATCAGCTGTTCAGCAAATATTATCACAGTGATCAACTGTGTTCCTTCATCTCTCAGCATGTCGTGCTACTGTATCTCTCAATACATTGCTACGGGTACATTGCGCTCCAAAGTCTCTCAAAATGTCGGGCTCGTATATCTCTCAGCACACTGTGTGTGGGCATTTCTTAGTGTACGTATTTTACTCGAATGGCGCCCGTACATCTCTCATTTCACCATGTGCTGCATATTTCAATACAAAGTGTTCGTACATCTCTCAATGTATCGTGTTATTAAAGATATAGCAACCCCTGTACAGGCCTGGAGAGGCTCTGAGGGTTCCAGGTGGTTGACGCTCCCGGATTTCAAGACAGTCGGCACGTGAGGGTGGTAAGGTTGTCAGCCCTAAACACCGGCCGCCTTTGTACCCTCCCCCCCCCACCCCAGGGAATATTCCCTGTACTCATTTCTGTTAGAGCCTGAGTCGACCCCAGGGCCATGGTGCGGCCGGAAGGATTTTGTCAGTGAAAAATTCCAATGACACCATCCGGAATCGAACCCGCGACCTTCCGGCTTGTGGCGCAGTGCCTTGACCAACTGCGACACGGCGTACCCCCATATCGACTTAGCACATTTCTATCCTGTTTGGACATCTCTCAGTATATCCTCTTCGCACATTTCCAGCACACGGCCTTCGTACAGTTCTCAATACATTGTATTTATATATCTCTCACTACACTGTCAGCACAAGTTTCAGTATTAAACATTTGTGCGTCTATAGTATACTGCGTTCGTGCATGTCTCAAAATATCGTGTGCTTCCGTCTCTTAATTTATCGTGTTCGTACATATTAGTACACGTTTCGCACATCTATCTCTTAGTTTATCGTGTCCGTACATATTAGTACACGTTTCGCACATCTATCTCTCAATTTATCGTGTCCGTACATATTAGTACACGTTTCGCACATCTATCTCTCAATTTATCGTGTCCGTACATATTAGTACACGTTTCGCACATCTATCTCTTAATTTATCGT
>BLKM01005903.1:0-12964 GCA_013340265.1 Coptotermes formosanus
AAAAACACTTATTAACTAACTAACTAACTAACTAACTAACTAACTAAATGGAGCAGAGGCCTTCTTCAGAAGCTAACAGTTTCTCAGCCAGTCAAGAAATTCCCCGCATTTTATGGAACCCGGAGGTTCATTACCGCATTCACAATAGCCCGCCACCTGTCCTTATCCTGAGCCAGCTCAATCCAGTCCATGCCCCCATCCCACTTCTTGAATATCCATTTTAATATTATCTTCCCATCTACGCCTGGGTCTCCCAAGTGGTCGCCTTCCCTCATGTCTCCCCACCAAAATCCTGTAGGCAGCTCTTTTTTCCCCCCGTACGAAAACACACTTATTACAAATAATTATTTCCATCTAATAATTTCTCACAGTAAAATGAAGCCTTCCTTAGCGAGTCTAATGCATTAATCCTCCAACATTTCCACATCTGCACACATCAGCACCAATCCGCCACACGCGTTATGACGGACCGGACACGTGTAGCTGCAGTGGCAGAGAAATTCCTACAGAATTTTGGTGGGGTAGACTCGTGTTATTCAGTCACCTAGAAGGCTGAGTCAGTGAAGCAACGGTAATATGAGTATATACTGGAAGGACAGAGATTGTGAAGATGGCCGTGGAGGGAACTGGAACCAATCATGTCCAGTTGCGGGCTTTTGTGTTAACGATGTTGAATCTTCAGATCCCGCCTCGAGAATCTTACTAAGTGTCGTATCAGAATACCGTAAGTTTAAGTTTTAACGCCAGAAATAAATAAAGAGCCGACGAATGACCGCGACGACTCACGATAAATGCGTTGTTATACCCTATTTACGGTCTGCACTACAATCACAGGGCGTTCAGTAAAACTGCATGCGCAAAGTACACCAGTTTCTTCCAGTGGCGCAACGACCCCTACTGGTCCAGGGCCTCCTCATTATCGAGACTTCGTGATCATACTCAGACACACCACACTCTATAGGACTCCCCTGGACGAGTGATCAGCCCGACGCAGAGACCTCTACCTGACAACACAGACACTGTACAAGATAAAAAAAATTCATGTCCCCGGTGGGATTCGAACCCACGATCCCAGCAAGCGCTCGGACGTAGACCTACGCCTTAGACCGCGCGGCTACTGGGATCGGCTAAATACATCAATACGGATAAGTGAATAGCGCGCCTAATAAGGACACAAAGCGTGCGTTTGTTACACGTTACGGCTGTGTGTATAGCAAAGTAGCCACTTTGTAGAGTGCAGAGGCAGATGAGTCGTTTGTACTGTGTTTCGTCAACGCGGTGTTGAGAAGCAAGAGCCACAACGCGCCGCATTTGGTAATCAACATCTTTTTAACATTTACTGCTTGTGCAAGGGACGCTGAGACAGTTCCCAGTGTCTGTCGCGTTTGGGATGAACTTGTAACAGTAAACCTGGCGGTGGTCTTACCATCGCCGAAGGCGGCTGGAATAGAGCCGCTCCGCCTGAAGAGCCTGGCGATTACACGCTTTTGACTGGTAAGCTTTACGCTCCGTCCACTTTATTTTCGTAAATTTGGTGTAGGGTGTGGGAAACCAAAGACGGGTTTCGGATGTTGAAAATAGTTTGAAGGTCATGAGAATCAAACCCTGGCCTTGCTGTCCGTAGCTCGTCTGTTAACTTTTTAAAGCCTCGCGGTAACTTTACGTACCACCAGGTTTAACATTAAAAAATTCTACGTGGTGCCCACATTGCCTTTATGTGTTTTGTACGGATCTCAGAACAAACAGCAACTTTTGCCTTATAAAACATTAAGAGACTGGTTTGTATAACCGAAGTGGAGAGTGTTTACAGCGCGGTACGCACTGAGTCCTTATATAAAACAGATACGCTTCGTCTTTAAAGGGTTAAAATTGCAAGCACCAGCACGCTGTTTCTTTATTTTTCTGTATGTTTCCATGTTTCTTCTTCTTTCGTCCCTAATATCTCTCCTTCATGTTCTTGTCGCGTTCTCTTCGTTTTCTTTCTCACTCTCTTTCTTCCCTTCTGATACAGACACTCTTTTATTTCCTCAGATGTATAGTTGGCTTAAGCCATGGGTGTACAAACTTTTTAAAAAATCTAGAAGCAACCTCAAAATTCTAGGTGCCATAAGGGTGACACGAAGCAAGTCCCATACCGAGGACCCACAAATATTAGGCACCACCGTACCAAATATAGTCTCCACAGCGATATGGCGACCGGGATTTGTGTGCCCCTGGCTTAAGCGGTAAAATTTCTGGAATGTTTTCTTGGGAGATGACCGCTTCAAATCTCAGCCAGGTTACCGAATGCCTGACTGAAGATTTACGTGGCTGCATCTGCCTTTCCAAGCAAATGCTGGGGCATACGTTAAATAGGGCCCTTATTCCTTCCATATCCAGTAATTACACACTAATCATCGCGTTATTCGACATCATAATAGTCTGAACTAATAGCAACGCCGTTAAATAAGTCAGAAAGAAAAGAAACAGGCGATGATTCTTCTGAAATGGTTAAATTTACATGTGGGGGACAGGTTGGAAAGATGGAGACGAAGTATACCTATGGGGCCCAGCACAGTACGTGCCAACCTTACATTTCACCTGAGCACGGACACCGATACTGTCTCCGAAACCAGCATTTTAATTTTCAACAAGGGACACTGGAGAAGTGTATAAAAAGCAAATGACTTCAAACGTTGTATAAAACCATCAGACTATGTAAGATGCTTATTTTCATGGGAGGAATTAGCGTGGTCATGAAAAGTACTAATCACTACCCACAGCATTTTTAACCTTTTAAAGCCTAGCGGTAACTTTACGTACCACCAGGTTTAACATTAAAAAATTCTACGTGGTGCCCACATTGCGTTTATGTGTTTTGTACGGATCTCAGAACAAACAGCAACTTTTGCCTTATAAAACATTAAGAGATTGGTTTTTATAACCGAAGTGGAGAGTGTTTACAGCGCGGTACGCACTGAGTCCTTATATAAAACAGATACGCTTCGTCTTTAAAGGGTTAAATAAACATCTGGGATAAGCAGATCCTCTGTTTGAGAGGCGCTCGCAGTATTCACACTTTTGAAGTGGAACACACAGACATTATGCAGTCTCAGCTAAGTAACTGGATTAAAGTGTGGAAATGCCTGGACCAGTGTGATGATCAAGTGGTGGTTTGTTTATCGTCTGCGTCGTACGCCTGCTCTGTTCCAGAGACACTTACATCTTGGATTTATATATAGTATGGTTGTCACATTCTGCAGCTGTTCTGCTGCAGGTATGGCTGCTCTCTGAGCTGGCTACATTGTGCACGATAAGCGAGCAGACATGAAGCGACAAACGATAATGGTCAGAGAAAATAATGTCCCCTTATAATGATATTAAAATCTATATGAAATAGTTGGGAGCAACAGTAACGAATTGAAATCCATTTTTTAACCTTTTAAAGCCCAGCGGTAACTCTACATACCGCCAGGTTTAACATTAAAAAATTCTACGTGGTGCCCACATTGCGTTTATGTGTTTTGTACTGATCTCAGAACAAACAGCAACTTTTGCCTTATAAAACATTAAGAGACTGGTTTTTATAACCGAAGTGGAGAGTGTTTACAGCGCGGTACGGACTGAGTCCTTATATAAAACAGACACGCTTCGTATTTAAAGGGTTAAAGTGCGAGTAATATGTGCGAAATTCAGTGATCTCGTGCTATTGTTAACTTCTGAATGTTTGACCTTATTGTTTCCTATCGAAAACTCTACACATTAAAATATGTAAAAAAATTAAGAACGTATGTATTTTTTCTGTGGTTATGAAACTGTGTTTCGAAGCGTAAGGACATGCTGTTATTAAATGTGTTAGAAAACAGGGATGTGAGGAGAATGTTTCAACGTAAGACACAGGAAGTAAGAGGAAAGTGGAGAAAAGCTCAAAACAGTAAAGTTCTTAGTTTGTAGAATCCAGTAAACATTGTAAGAGTGATCAAAACAGAGAAGATCAGATGGGTGGACATGTAGCATGCATGGGGAGATGTTTGACTATTCAGAATTTTAGTAGAAGCACGAAAGGCATGGTTTCAGAGAAAAGGAACAGGTGGAAGGATAATATTAAAATTAATCTTAAAAAAGAGGAGCTGAGGATCTGGAATCCGCTTAATCTGTCTTAGAATTTGGACCAGTGGTCTGCTCGTGTAAACAGGTTGCATAAAGTCGAGGAGCTGTTAGCTCGTGAAAGATTTATTATGTGCGTTTCCTTATTCTGTTATTCAGGAAGTGGAATAAGGCTTTTGAAATTTCTGGAACACAGTGGAACATACGTAAATCGCTGCCGTATATGAATATAATCGGCTCACTAATTCATTTCACTGTGGGTTGGATGACCAGGTTTCAATTTTCGGCCGGAACAGAAATTTTACTTTCCAACACCGTGCCCAAATCTCTGCGTGTCCTCCCCCACCTCCCTCCATCTCTGACTTTGTAGGGCTTTGTCCCCCTAGACAACCCTGTCATAGCATGAGGCGGACGACAAATTTCCCTGTAATACCTAGTTATAAACAAGTATAATTTACTCCCAGACGTCCTGTATGACTTCATATCCTCGTGTTCGGACACAGACACCGGTCTACGTTTGATACAACGCAACAGCCAAACCAACTCGAATGAGGTTAGTAAGCAAATTAGAGTTGCCCATCGCACGGCGTCTATGTATTTTGTACACTGATGTGTTAAAACTTCCTTTACATTGGTTGTAGTATTCCTTGCGTGTTGCAGGGACCAGTTTCAAGAGGGATTCCCGTCATCGTCTCTCGCAGTTTCTCCACCAGGATGACCTGGCATTCCGGATCATGGCAACGAGGTAAGTTGCAACATTAGCTTATATTCTGATCAGATAACGTACGAGTCTTTAGGGACTGGGAGCCTGAACAGCGTATTGCATAAAATTAAGCTGTTTTGTGTAAGGGAGGATTTTGTCGTATCAATTGTTATGTTACATTACACAGAAACTAGCAGTTTCTGTCTATTTGGTCATGAAACAATTTTCGAATAGATTTGTTGGCTTAGGAATTTGACAAAGACGGAAGGAATAAGGAAACTTATGTTTCTTTTTTTGTATTTAGGTCAATTTCGGGAACAGTGTGCACCTTAATTTATTCCACACCCCTCTCTCCCCACTCTATTTCATTTAAATCCGTTTTATTATTATTGTATTTACATCCACGTATTCAAAGTGGCGTACTTAATCGAGATTATTGAGTTAATACTTTTGTGTTTCTCATATTCCCGCTGTGTCCTATGTGTCCTGCGTATAACGTCCTTTTTGATTTGTTAACTGCAATGAAAAAATTCAAACAGTGACGCTTCTCGTTACGTCACATTCTTTAGTCTTAAGCAGCTCTACGGATATATGCTAGTAATGTTTCGAATCACCTAGTGTGCGTAAAAATGACCTAGAACTTCGTGGGAAGGGTTGTCCGTGTTGCATCTGAACATTTCAGAGGTAACAGGATGAACACAAGGTCACACTTGTATGTATGTACTGTGTTACTTGATTTGTTTGCTCTTTTTCGAGTGTCGGTGCCTGTGATGCTGACATGTGCCTAATTAATCCGATAGTTTCCACACATGGGTCAGCAAAGTCGTCTGCCTGTGTCTCATCTGCAGCCCGCCCGTTTCTCAGTCTGAAACAGCTGTTTTCTAGGTGCATATGAAGACTTTCTTGAGCTCTCGTCTTTTTTCCGGCACTGTACTCTGCAGGCCTATGCGGCGTTTCCACAGTTGGATCCTTCTTCTGGGGCGTATCAGACTCCCGAGATATTGACATTTCCAGGAACCACACTGTGGTTCAAATCAGCTTCAGGTCTTTCGGCAGCAGTGATGTCACTGCTGTCAACACTGTGAGTGGGCAGAGTTCAGTGCGCATGCTGACAAGATACGGGATGGACGATCGAGTAATCGTGGTTCGATCCCCGGCGGCAGAAAGAGGCTGATCTCTTCTCCACAGCGTGCAGACCGGCTGAGTCCCTTCAGCTTCATATTCAGTGGGTACCGGGGGCTCTTTCAATGGGGATAAAGCGGCCGGAGCGTGAGTGTGGCTGTCTGCACAGTAAATTTTGGGAAAACAGTGGCAGAGAAGTACCCCCGTTCGTACCGGCTACCGAACACCGGTCGCCCGGGCTTATTTTAATCATCTAGTTGCCTACTCTGTTTGGCCAATAAGAATCAGAATTATTGTTTTTAGGGCTGTCCATTTCCTCCGCTGTGGTGCGAAGCGAGGGAGGAGAGAAATGATTATTGGCAGAAGAACCGCGAACGGTAATACCGTCCCAACGATAGCTCGTCAGCCACATGTTCCGTGTAAACTGTCCAAGTATCAAACCCTTTGTTCTGCGGTAAGATGGCAGTGTCTGCTGTTAGGAAGTTCGGTGCAGGACACAGCAGCTTCTGGTGCTGTGAATGTCAGCTCGATAAGTAGGCACTGACGGGGCGTTCTGTAGCCCTTTAAAGACTACGAGTAACCTGAACTGTATATAACGAATCAACCCGTACTGCGCAGTAAACATTGTCTCAGTTACAAAAACAAACAACTTGATGGTGCAGAAGGAAACAGTACAATCGCTGTTCTGAGATAAATACAAAGCACATAAATGCACTGTGTGGATCAGAACACAGTGTTTGTACGCTAAACCTGACGGTAGGTGTAGAAGCACTAGAACTCAAATGGTTAAGCCCATATATCGAGGAATCGTCGTTCGGTTCCCAGCAGTGGCAACAGACTGTCACTTCTCCACAGGGCCCAGGCTCTGAGACCCACCCAGTTTCATATTCAATGTGTACCAGGGCTTTCTTTTTTCATTGGATAAATTGGCCGAATCGTAAAGCTAACCATTCACCTCCTTCTTGTGCCGAGATTAAGAACGAGTGGAACCATACCTCCACTCATCCGTGTTCTTCCATGGCGTACATACGGACAACTTTAATTGTATTCACGTATAAACATGCTAGGCTGTCTTTTATAATTTTCTATAATTTAATTTACTAAGTTATTTCATGTTTGAAACATTATTTTGCATGCCATGTTGGAATTTTCGGGAGCCTTACAGCCATGACCCACCCTCCCGCCCGATATTTCGTCATGCGGGTGTATGCTGACATCCTTACGTGTGTACCCTTGCAAGGAGCCCGCGATGGTAACGCCTAGTAACGAAGTCTCGTCTGTCAGCGTGTTTCATCTCCGAAGCAGTTAAACGGATTCGTTTGGAAGTGTTTTAGTCGGAAGGCCTGCTAGGCACTGTGGAATTCTGTTTATTGCATTTTGGCTGCTCTTAACGAATGCGCGTTTACGGTATATGGATTGCAGCTGGCGATGCTGTCCAGTTAACATTTGGGGCGCACAACTTTACTTCAGAGTGACTCGATAGTTAACAAAGTACTGTGCAAGGAGCATAAATTTATGACATAAAAGTGTGAGTTATCTTCGTAAAAACAGATTTCTGAGGCATAACGATATTATTGTTTCTTGACACTTTGAAACACATGCTGGCTTTTCAATTGCCTTGCTTATGTAGCTTTCAACATTGTGGCGATTTATGAGTGATGAATTCGGAAGCACTGGAAGGAAACGGTAGTTCTCCCCTTTCAAGTATTCTAGCAGTTTTCTTAGAGGGACTGAGAAAAAAAATGAAACTCCTATGGGAGGATAACTATCCTCCGGGCCTGTATGGGACGCAGTATCTCCCGAATACGAAGTTCTAGTCACAGGATTAACATTTTGACTGCGACGTTGAGTGTGGGATGTGTGCCTGTGCGTAAACTGGAACGAGTTAGCACCTACGTGTACGTGATGAGTGCTGAAGGCTACAGTCTATGATTAACACTTCAAAGACGAAGCGTATCTGTTTTATATAAGGACTCAGTGCGTACCGCGCTGTAAACACTCTCCACCTCGGTAATAAAAACCAGTCTCTTAATGTTTTATAAGGCAAAAGTTGCTGTTTGTTCTGAAATCCATACAAAACACGTAAACGCAATGTGGGCACCACGTAGAATTTTTAAATGTTAAACCTGGTGGTATGTAAAGTTACCGCTAGGCTTTAAAAGGTTAAGGTCTTCCAGGGTGTAACACTGTGTAATTTGTTTCGTACTTGAGCCTGAAACCTTTCGGATCAATTTACTGCCTCCATCCTCCAAAACATTGGTATCTCTCTACAAAAATATGCATCGTCAGAAACGGAAACACTCTAATCTTAAATATTCACCGCCGCGATAGCGTCAAACCTGTTTCCAGTCCTAGTTACAACTTTATTGCCAGTTGAATGTGTGAAGCTTCTTTTACACTTCTTTGAAGAATCGATTTTACTCTCCAGCAGTAGGCCTACTCTCTGTGGCGGCAGTCTGTAAGTTAAGTCTGGTTTGTATCCTCTCTCCACTTTGCAAGACGTGGTTCCAAAATTACGTCCCTTGTAAACCACACGGCTGGCAGACTTCATTTGCATAAGTTTTAGTTTTCAAGATTAACAACAGAGCTCGCTGAAAGTATAATAGAAGAAGTTGCTGTGGTGATGGAAATGAGGGTGAAATAAGGATGAGAGGGTTGAAGGGACGGGAGGCTTGTTACTTGAGGTGTTGCAAGATGGGAATAAAGAGAGACAAGGGGGAATTGCGGCTGGGGGTTGAGCGGAGAGGGGTTTTTGAGAAGCGCAAAGAATGAAGAAAATTGGAGGGAAGTGTATGAAAATAAGGAAAGAGTTTTTTATGTGTAGCCGGGAAAGATTAGACTACATTATAGAGCATCCTCTACCCCTACCACACCGCCCCGAGACTTGGGAAACACATCCTTTAATGAAATGAAGAGGGCGGGTGTTGGTTGTGCTGCAGCCATAGCAGGGGCATAGTGTTATAACGCCATGGAGTTTAATTCTTACTCCGACGATCTAAGTAACCGCCCCCCCACCCCCTTACGCAATGGGGGGTGGGGGTGCTTTATAATAAAAAAAGGGAAAGTGTCAGATGAGGCTTAAAAAAGTTAGCCATGGTGTTTGTTATACCGTACCCTGTTTTTATTTTAAATTCGTTTACATATTGTCCTCCTTTGAAATGAAGCGAATATTTTAGAGAAGGCAGGAAATAAGGGGGACGTAGCTATGATAATTTACACATCATAAAGGAAGGTACATTTTCTCTTAATACAAGTCTTGCTGAAAAGTGGAGAACACGGTAGCAATGCAAATATATTTTGTCGGATTCTTGTTTATATGCTAATAAGAATTAGGTATGCTCTGTGCTCAAAGATGGCGCCTGCCTGTAATATGACGACACTGTGTGGACATTTGTTTCACTGTTCTGTAACGTAATGGTGTTAAGTCAAGCAGAATAGCCCTGGATAAAGCACCTGCAAATCTTGCAGGCAGAATTTACTTCATCTCCTTGTTATTCCTTTGTTAACAGTTTGAGGAGCTCTGCTTAGCGGGAAATGTTGTTAGATCAGTGTTCCTGCTCTAATGAAGAACAATTACCGTCTGCGTTACAAAATTAAAAAAATAAAACCACGCATTAAGATGTTTTTAAAACACTTCAGAAGAGTGAAACTTGATCTGTTAGCACGCAGGAAGGTAGAGCTAAATTTTTCCCAGTGTTTTAATTAATTTTGATGTTGAACATCCCAGTTGGCCTGTATATACAGGGTGTATATTTCAGTTCCTCAGAGAAGAAATCAGTCACGACCAACACTTTTCTTTGCATTATTAAAAATTGCTGAGTGACCAGGTTTCGGTTTATATAGCCGTCATCAGGTTCTATAAAAACGTGAATTAAGAAACTCTACGTTACATGAAGGGAAAGGCCTTCCTCTTTTACAAAGTGAAGTGATGTTATACAAAATGTTTTGTATGGAAGTAATTTGAGGCGGTAAAAATATATAAAAAGGAATAAAAGTGTATAAAATGTGAAACATTTGATACGCGCCAACCGTAAGAAATGTAATATGCTGGACAGTGTTAACAGCACCAGTCCTTCCTCTGTGCAGATAAACTATAGTGCCTATTTTGATCTCCATACAGCGTATATTAACCTTTATCCTGCTAATGTGGAATATATGGTGAGCTGCTATCCCAGCACCACTAATGTGTAATATATGGTGACCTACATTTGGCAACGCTGAAAGGAGCCTCTCTCTCTCTCTCTTTCTGCACAATGTCTCAACACTGAATCAATCGTGCAAGACGTCGTATGTCATATCTGTGTGCGCACACTTACTCCGCTACCAACTAGGCCACAGTTGGTAGCCGATATGACATAGGACGTCTTTCACGATTGATTCAGTGTTGAGACATTGTGCAGAGAGAGAGAGAGAGAGAGAGAGACAAAGAGGCTCCTTTCAGCGTTGCCAAATGTAGGTCACCTAATATTACACATTAGTGGTGCTGGCATTATTAGCAGCTCGCCACATATTCCACATTAGCAGGATAAATGTGAAGTTTCTCGAGGTTTTGTCTCCTCATCTACAGATCTTCAGTTCGTGGCCATAGGCGTGCATGGAGACTGGGCTATTATTGCGGGCTGTATTCCTATAAAATATAGCGCTAGGGCCTATGACAGATCCAGGCCTAAAGCTGAGAACTTGTCATAAAGGTCGTGCGGTAGTTTTCACACTGGACGTCCCGCTGTGCTTGTGTATATGACATGGTAGCTAGCATTACCATCAACACAAGTATTTATTATGTATTATCAAGGCATAACACGGCTAGAAATTTCGACCCCTGTGTGGTCATCTTCAGGCCATTAAAGTACATAAAATTAAAATTTCAATTGCAAGTTCGTTTCGTATGGGTAGATTGACGTACATGGGTTTTGGATGGAAAACCTGAAGGAAAGAGGCAGAGAGAAAACCTAAGCGTAGAGGATAATATTAAAATGAATCTTAATTATGATATGAGGCAATGAGCCGAATTCATTTGGCGCAGGTTAATGGGCTGGCGGGTTGTTGTGTGTACTGAAAGGAACGTTTGGCTTCCATAAAGTGAAGGGAATTTCTTGGTTAGTGAAAGGCCTGTTAGCTTTTGAAGACGAACTCTTTGTTAGTTCCAAGTCTGAACTAAGTTGCAGTATATAAACCTGCAGACACAAGGTACAGATGGCTGGACAGGGTGTGCTGTCTGCCATTGCAAGTTGAGAGGTTTCCAGTAGCATGTGGACATTTCATGCCTTGAGCGGAATACGAAGCTAGGATTGAAACATTCGTCTGTTTTTTTTTTAATCTGTAGGTTTGCAAACACGTTGAGTACGCTGACTGAAGCGCAGCATCGACACCTCACTTGCATAAGAAACGTCTGTTGGTACCGGCATGAAGTCTGTCGTCTCTTTTAACCTTTTAAAAACGAAATGTAATCTGCTTTACATAAGGACTCAGTGCGTACCGCGTAGTAAACACTCCACGTCGGTTGTAAAAATTCAGTCACTTAATATTCTTCAAGGTAAAGTCTGTGTTTGTTCTGACGTCCATGCACAACACATGAAAGCAGTGTGAACACGGTTTAGAAATGTTTAATTTGAAACCTGGTGATACGTGAAGTTACCGCTAGGCTTTAGAAGGTTAAACCTAAACGTCGCGCTGACGTACGCGAAATTCGTTACGTGGGCGGCAGCTTGCTAAGCGAGTGACAGATGCGGCTCGCCACTGTTTTGGTGCAGCCGGTATCGGCCTAGTGAACTGTCCGATGCCGGTTTGAATTGCGACCAATCCGCTGACACACCAATGTTATGATAACGCAACTGCCGTTGAGAACAGGGACAACAGGAAGGCTTCTCCGGTTGTCAAAGACAACTTTTGTGCTTGGTGGCCGTAGGTTATCGGCTAGGGAATGGATTCGTCAGGTTGGCCAACTGGGTTGCATCATCGCGAACGAAAACTGCGTGTATTGCGTTTGTGTAAGGAACGTTGTGTTTCGTTATTTCGATTCTCGCTGTATGATGAGTGATTGTATCGTACGGCATTATATATTCAGGTCAAAAATGCATTTGGGCGTGTAAAGAAATAAGAAGTGAATTAAAATAAGGAAGGATCAAGGAATGAACAGGAGGATGCCCTGAAATGAATAGGAGGAATCATTCGCAGTGGATAAAAAAAACTACGAAGGAAGCCGTATGATGTTCGTAAGGATATAAATGAGGCGCAGAAGAAGGCAAATTGTGGAAAAGTTAGTGGAATGGGAAAAGAAGAGCAGAATAGGACGGTGTTTTGACGAAAGATACGAAACACAGGAAGATAAAGGAAGAAAAGAAGAAGGGAACGGAAATGTGATTATAAATTGTAAATTGTAAATACAGTATAAATGCGTCCTCTGAAGCTGAAGTCGTCCCGCCATGTAATTAAGCACCATGGCATGCAGGCGTGTGAGGAAGGGAGTGGAGGTGCGGTATAGTGTCCCGCATTCTTAGTCTTGGCACTAGATGGAGGTGAGTGGTGAGTTTCGCGCCCCGGCCGCTTTACCCCTGAAGTAAGAACCCCATGTACTCGCTGAGGGGGCTGTATGGGCCCCAGATCCCTTCAGTCCTTCTCAACGCTTTCGCGGAGCGAGGAATGTCTCAGACCTGCTTGGAATCGAACTACGATTGTTTGGGCCTTCAGCCTGCAGCTTAGTCACTATACGAGCTGAGCCATTCTGCCTCCCAAATGCGTCTGCCGGCAATTTCAGTTATCCGCCTGTCTGTGGAACGGAGCCAGCAGGAAGGACGTCAGGCACTTCTTAACACGTAGACCGTTAATTTTATTGCACTACGGTGGTTACTGCGTTACCAAGCAATGCACCCTTTTCTTAACGTTTTAAAGCCTAGCGGTAAATTTACATACGACCAAGTTTAACATTAGAAAATTCTACGTGGTGCCCACATTGCGTTTATGTGTTTTGTACGGATCTCAGAACAAACAGCAACTTTTGCCTTATAAGACATTAAGAGACTGGTTTTTATAACCGAAGTGGAGAGTGTTTACAGC
>BLKM01005909.1:0-18460 GCA_013340265.1 Coptotermes formosanus
TTTGCTACCTTACACTTCACAGCAATGTGTTATCCAGGCAATCCATTGCTGCCGGATTCATAACTATCTTAAGGTTTTTTTCTGCTGCAGGGCGAGAGTGAAGAGCGGGCTGCGGCTGCTAGGAGCTGATGCGAGCACAGAGCAGTGGAACGTGAGTGTGGATCTCAGCCCCAAACACACAGTTGCCACAGCAACGGCCATCCGCCGCGAGAACAACGCAGACCAGCAAGCTGGACAACAGAAAGCTTTGCAAAGGTAAGACCTTACTAGTTACCTAGACGATGTTTCCGTGGTGTACCTCAGGTCCTCAGGTCTACTGCACCCGTACTTTGCGTTAGGACACTGCGGCGTTTTTCTGCATCTCTGCCAGTTCATTAGCGAGTAATCATACCGGCCTTTGACGCTGTATAATTTTACAATGCTTCACAACCTTAAATGAAAATAAAACAAACCGAACTCAGTCTGACAGAAGAACTGAAATGCTAGATGTTAGGCCTCCACCGCGGTTCAATTGCGGTCTTCGTTGTTCTGGAATGTTCAGTGTTTGATATTCAATATTACTAGTGTGATTAGTACACATATCTTCCGTTGCCGAAAGAGAACATTAAGCTGCGTTGCATTATTTTACTGATTCTTGTGTACTTTGGTTTTTCGTTGACATTAGCTTGTCCGAATGACTGCAAGCTTTTGCCATCGATCTTCAGTAACTCGCAAGAGAAAGGCACTTACCTGAAAGAAGACTCAGACCTTTCCTGTGTAGGCCTGCCTAAGTGTATGAAGACTACAAACTTTTGTTCTTCTTGGAAAGTGTTGGGAATATAAGAAACGTCCCATACAAAGTGTATTTTGTCGCCAATTTTACTCAGTGTGGACTGCAACATTGCACGGCAGTCATTAGCAGCAAGCTACAGAAATTTTATTTCGCAGTTCCGTCTTCAGGCGGACATAAACGTACCTAAAACGGCCTTTTATTTAAGTAATTCTACTCTCTCTTCACTTCTACTCTTAGTTTCTGTATTTACATCTTCCCACAGAACAGTGTTTATTTTGTTCTACTCTCAGGGCAATCCCTATGTTTATCTGCATTTTATTTTCGTCTAATATATCCAACCAATGTACATCACACCATTTTTTCTCCTCCGTTTTTCACATCGTCCAGCTTTCAACAAAATATCTGCCTTCTTCATTTTAACAATCTATAAGATATCTGTACTGTTTCTAGGTGCTTGTGTATTGGATGATTGAAACATGCGTGATTGTAAGCTTGCAGTATGTAATAAACGCACGAGGACTGTTGAGGGAGTAATTCTGCGTGGCCTGTAATTTCACAACTGTATCGATTGTGATGATTTTAGAAGAATTCGTCGCCGAGCGATTCTGACTTTTTTCCAGCGCTGAAGCAATATATAGGCGCCCACAGATTTATAGATGATTGCGACGTGGAATCAGTTGTGACACGGTGGCTGATAACACACGATACGGAAGCGTATCAACAGAGTAGTCAGAAATTGTTACTTGTAGAATTTCCGCTTCGTTCCCCCGATTCTGACGTGAGAAGATAACGTGAATGTAGTCACGCGCGTTTATTTGTCTGTTAATTACAATTCTAAGCACTGGAAATTTTATTTGTTTTGTTCGTGGCTTATTTAGCAATGCCGTCAGCAGTTCAGCCTATATAGTGTCGGGTGCTAGGACGTTTAGTTAACGTCACAATCGGTAGGGTGTTGCAGGATGCAGTCTTGCAATAGCTTTGCCTGCTATCTCGACATTTGCTGGAGGGACTGAGGGAAAGTGCAACAGGATGCAGGATAACCGACTTCCTGGTTTCCTTAAAGTTTTCCACATTACTAAATACGTGATTGGCATTCACGTACGATTTCTTCCCTGGACTGGGTTTAGGACACGAATGTAATGTCTGAGATATTAACCAACTCCAAGACAATGTACACCAGATTTATTTCAATTTAAGATTTGAAACTTAAAATTTCATTAGGCGGAGTCCAACATGTTTCTATGAGCATCCCATGATCATCAGGGACACAGACATACCGAAGAAAGGAAAGAAACCGTTTTGGCGGGCTGACATAATTAAGTTTAAAATTATATCGCCATCGACACGTAAAAGTGTTAAAACTGTGTTATTAAAGTCCAAGACGCGATGGCTCGGAGAACACTTAAAAGCACTAGTTAAAACAACGTCAGGAATATCACTACACTGTCGAGTTTCATACTAAACATCCCGTGGAAGTGGCAGCTCTTTTCATGTAGCTGCTGTTCGTACAACTGAAACTGTTTGTTGAGCACACCCAGAAGTTCGGTAGAAGCGGCATGAGTGTTGTCTTCAGCGCCGTCAACTGTTGCTAAGCGGGTCTATAGAACGGGCTCAAAGGAGTGTTGCCGTTGGAACAGTAGCCCTCTAGTGTTGCTGTTGGAACAGTAGCCCTCTAGCGTTGCTGTTGGAACAGTAGCCCTCTAGCGTTGCTGTTGGAACAGTAGCCCTCTAGCGTTGCTGTTGGAACAGTAGCCCTCTAGCGTTGCCCGGATCCGATGGTGGTAGGGATCCAACTGTGAATGTACGTTTAGAATCCTCCTGCGTTCAGCCATATAGTGTACCATTAACTTAATTGGCTCGTGAAATAATTTTATTGTTGATTTTCCACGTATCCATGTCTTCATTTAATAAAGAAATATCGTCAGCACACGTGAAAGGATTACTCTGCTAGTAGCATTCAATTGCGTGAGAACACTGAAAAAAAGTATAGCATCTAATTCGGAGAGGAATTTCTGTTCCGTAACGTATTTAGTGATATTCTGCCCGTGCTTGACATACCATGCGTGCAAGAAGAGGCCTGTTTTTTCCATGAATGTTCTGTAATATTTTTCAGTTTTTGTTCATAATTACAGTACTTTTTTTCATGAGAATTCGACGCATTAAAATGGATCGTTAAAACTACCAGAAAAGCAGAACTTAAAACGAACTTGAAAATGTATAATGGATAACTTTTAATGTGAAAAAATTCTCAGTTCAGAAGTTTGCAAAAATACAGCGGAATATATTGCCTTCTAAATCTGAAACTCTTAAGAGAACCTTAGCGTCCAGCCATAGAACGGGCAGCTCAGATTTAACTTTATTTGACTTGTGTCTCAGCGAGTTACACGTTCTTGCTTATTGGCCTATTTGTAATTCCGTTACACATCTACATCGCTATTTGTTCCCCAGGGGAGCATTAGCCCGTCTTCAGCGACCCAGTTGTACGTGACTGGGCCGCATTCACATTGTTATCGAAGTTTCATAAATAATGATCTAATCATCATCATAAACCGTGCTGTTTATACAGTAGAATTATAATGACCACAACCAGATGTACGATGGATTCGCCATCATTGATTCTGACTTGTTCTGCATAGTGAAGCGGTGCTAGTAGCATACGAGGTACGGCGCTTTTCATATTTCTTCAAAGATTTGCGACAATAATTTGATTTATGATAATGCACTTTATGCTGGACTGTTTACCCATCGTCAGATTTGTATTTGGTATAAAATTATTTGGAGCTTAACCAACTAGCATCAGCAGTACGCACATGCAGTCCGTATACTGCTTGTACAGGGTTTATATTGTGCCAGCGTAAAGAACACCGTGAGGGCCAGTCACCGTTTTGAATATTTTAAATTTAAGATTTCGCTGTCTGCAAATGACATCGACAAATGACTTTCGGAGTTTCTCCCCTGCAAGCAAGGTTATTGGTTCCATGCTTACGCGTTTGCAACTCATTGTAGCAGCCGCGGAAATTAATGTGAGTTCCGATTGCAATATCAACAGAGGGTAATCCTAAGGGAAAGTAAGGAATTAACTTTCAAAGTTAAATCCGTGTTTGGCGAGATGTATACAGGATATAATAACGTAGTCCCTCTTATGACAGGTCTTTAATATCTTCCAGAGAGAGTTCTCCAGAGAGTGCGGTCTAGTGCTTCCTCTTTCAACTTCCGGTTTCTTCTTGTTTCCTTAAGGTTATCTCGCAACTGCTTACGTCTGCTTCCTCATCTTCCCGTCCCTTCTGTATTTCTTTCAATGACGTGTTTTAGCAGACAGTTCCTACGGGAGATGTGACCAATCCAGTTAGCATCCTGTAGTCTTATTTTATGTAAGATGTTTCTTTCCAACTTGACATATAATATACACACGAGTCACGCGTCCCTCCTTTCGTCTCGTTCTGTTCCTCAAAAAACGGGGCGTCCTGTAAAATGGCAAAAAGTGTGTTTCTTGGATAAACAGGCCCGGGAAAATCACTGATTTTTTCTACTTCGAAAAGTGGGCACTGTGTGCCCGAATTATGGAACTCGAGCATTTATAGCGGGGAAACCCAGATTTTTGCGGTTTGTTGGATACTGGGAAAGCCCACTGTTTCCTGGTCGGTACGTATTCATCGCTCTGTGAATATCCCCTAATGCGAATGTACAGTTATGCCCCTTGCATGATGCTGCCGTGTGTAAGATACATATCTGTGTCACTCAATGTACGTTCTGTTATTGCTGCTTCGTTTAGGAATTTGTTCAGAAACGACTGTTTTCTTATATTCTTCCCCCAGTCGTGCGGGGCCTAGGCCCGCGCACAATAGGAGTCGTTGTCACATCTGGGACGTGTACTGGGGCTAGACCTGTATAGCTGCACAAACCCCCAGGATACGAGCCGGGATTTGTGGTCGCAGAAACGTGTCCGATGCAGTGAGTTATGTGGTACTGTAATAATTGGATGCAACACTGTAATTATGTTGGTGGTTGAAATGTTATCCGCGAGAGAGCTGACTGAGACACGCGCTCCACCGACTGCCCTCTCCTTTGTGCCACATATTGTGTTTCAGGTACACGATGATTAATTACCTTACTCCGTAATATTATATATAAACTGAGAGATATGCTTCATTTATGCCATTTAATTAGAATCCTATTTGTGTAACACCTCCATGACAATTACAAGGCGCATCGAGTTGCGAGTTTAAGTGGCGTCGTATTCTGAAACGGACACTTCTTCCTCCGATACTCGACACGTCTATGCAGGCGGGAACAGAAATGCCTACAACAGGGGATCTTGTAGCGGACTTTAATACGATACCAAACAGTAGTAGGGGCAGCTAGTGCTGTTTTTCTTATGCACCGAATTTAAAACGTGCCCTGCATGGAAGATGGAGCGGTGCTCGTTGTCCCACTCGTTTTGAAACAGATTGCATATTCGGGAAAAGCGCCTATGACCTTCGTCATGTCCGACCGTCGCACCGTTTGTCTGTGTGTCCGTCTGGTCGCATGTATCAGCGCGGCTCCCACTAGACGAATTTCCGTGAAATTTGGTATTGGGAACTTCTATGAAAACCTGTCAAGAAAATATGTATTTGGTTAAAATCGGGCCAAAATTTTGGGCACTTTACATGAAAATCAAAGTATGTTTTATTGTTGTCGACCACATTAAATCGCCATAACAGCGCTGTCTTCGAATGGAATGGTGTTAGACTGTTGGGGTAGCCGAGGAGGTATAAACAGTATGCGCACGCACCACAGTATTGCGTTCCATGCACATTGCCTAGCTCATTAATCAAAACATTAAGCTGGGGTACATTCTCTTGACTATGTGTCGATATTAACGATGTGTAAGGTTGGTTGTTCTCCCACAGTAGCTTATTGTAGATTGAAGAGGACGAGATGATTCGAACGTGTAGCACACGTAGAGTTCGTGATGCACATAGAAATTTGGTTGGGAAAACTGATGTGACGAGACCGCTCGACAAACCAAGTTACAGGCGGGAATGTAGCTTCTTAAGGACATATAATGTACAATACAACACAGTATAGCAGGTATAACATAATATAGGGCTATGAACTGGAGTCACGTGTCAGTAAAAAGAAATCGAAGGTGGATTCGTATAACGGGAAATAAATTGCAAGCTAAAAATCTAAATTTCAGCTATTAAGTCCACCGGCCACGATTCTGATATATTTCAGTCAAATTTTAATTTTCACAACGTATTTTCGCTATTATCCTTCTTAACGTTATGCCCCCCTAGACCTTATATTTTGTCATCGGAGTGGCTTTTGTACAGTTTTCGCAACACACAAAATCCGAACGTTCAACCACCAGTACCTTTGGGTACGATCCTGGGACGGTTCAAATCACAACTTATTTTTATAACGTCATTCGTGAAGGTATAACCACGTGTACCCTGCTTTAGACTTCCGTTTGCCTTTTATGACAGCATGACGCACGCACGCACAGAACTTTACTTTGAAGTTGTGTTAACACTACGCCCCGTTGGAGAAGCACAATAAATTGTTTTTCATGTTTCACACCCACGTTAAAATAATAACGATAGTGAGAACAGTATGAAAAAAAACATCCAGGTTAATGCTTTTGTGTGTACTAAACTCATTGTAGAGAAGTACCACAATATTGATTAATTGTATTTCTGACGATGACAGAATTAATTAAAAACGTCATTGTTGGTATAATAGGCACACATTCGCCCTGCTGTGCCGGAACTAGGGATTTGCTATTCAGTATCACAAGGATAGGCCAGAAAATTATTCAGCATAATCGATTTCCTGTCGTGGTTAATTTACATTATAAGCTCGGTTTTTAGGCCCTTTGCTGCCGAATTGATATTAGTCCGCGTTCGCGCGACTGTGGCTTTGCAGCTTGGCGTTACACCTCGTAGCAGTCAATACACTACTTCATAAAAACAGGCTAGGTATTATTTCTTTATCTCTTCTGTATATTGCGACACAGCAAATGATGTTACGTGAACCTACATTGGTCCTCATGCACAGTATTTGGAAAACGGACACAAATCGAAACGTGTGTCTCCAGTGATACTCAATTTGTGATTAGCCGATGTTCTTCTTTGCATCTTGGTGTGAGGGGTTAACACAGGAACGAGTTTCGAAAGTTGTCACGTGCTAGTCAGCTTTCCTAAGCTTGGATAATAACTCGGGCTGCTTTAACCTTTTAAAGCCTAGCGGTAACTTTACATATGACCAGGTTTAACATTAAAAAATTCTACGTGGTGCCCACATTGTGTTTATGTGTTTTGTACGGATCTCAGAACAAACAGCAACTTTTGCCTTATAAAACATTAAGAGATTGGTTTTTATAACCGAAGTGGAGAGTGTTTACAGCGCGGTACGCACTGAGTCCTTATATAAAACAGATACGCTTCGTCTTTAAAGGGTTAACGTATGCAGGCCACGAGCGAGCTGATTCTTCTCTTGTTATTTAGACTGGTGGGTCTCAACCTTACCAGTATCATGAACCACTTACAAGATTCTCCGTGATTCCTGCCGAGCTCAGTTCCCTGGAGTTATTTTAACTGACTGACCCCTCAGGCACAAGTAACGTTCTCCCGTTTGAGAAGCAGTAGCACAGCCCCGTTACTACCCTTGTGGGAGTGTTGACAATGCCTGGGCACATGAAGGGTAACTAAAGTTGCAGTGCACAAAAATACAGTATCACGTATACTACCTTCCTGAGTTTTTAGAAGAGATATTACCTTAAGATGGCCTATACAGGTCGAAACCTGTCGCCATTTTGTGTAAATATGCGTTTAAGATACAGCAAGATTTTAGTGCCGACAGGAAAAACCACCTATAATTTTTCGATTGGGATTTCATTAAATACCATAACAGAATACGAACAGTGAAGAAGATGTGAAGGGTAGTTGATGTACTGTCTCTCATTAGAAGCTAATTTATAGCAATATGATAGATTTTCTTCAAAACTGGTATGCACGTGACATTGTATCAGTTCTGTGAATCGGTGCCTATGCTTTGGAATAAAAATGTTGTAGTGCCTTGTACATTTCCTGGCCATTAAACATGAGGTCCCGGTAACTTTACTTACAAGTGGATATGAAAGTGATATGCACGAAGAAACCATTAGTGCATATGTGTCTCTTCTAATTCACTGTCACAAGATACAGATTAGTGATGTCAGAATTTGCGCCCTTCTTGTTTCAGACGCGCTCATCAACAGCGTAACACGCTGGATGATTAAGTGATTGTCACATCGCTGTTAAGACAAGTACGACACACCGACTTCTTTTGTTACAGTGGATGACATACGTATAGCTACTGGTTATTTTATTTGCGTTGCAGAATATTCCATACGGCGCGTATTTCGCAATTTTACGCTTAGATCGTGGAGGAAGAGAAGCGCATACAGGACTTTAGTTGTAAAACCTGTAGCAAATCTTGACTTGGAAGACCTAGGTGTGGATGGAAATATAATGTTAAAAGGGGTCGTAAGGGAATAGGATGGGAGATCGTGGACTAGATTCATCTGGTTCTGTAGTCGGAAAAATGACGGAATTCTGTGAACTTCGGCTTTCACAAAATGAAGGCAATCATGACCAACCGAGGAACTGTTACAATTGTAACAATTTTGCACCTGTTTTAGAACAACAGTGACAGTCACCAACACTTCGACGTAGTAGATACTTTACCAGTCAAATGCCATGTGATTTTATGATCCAGGCATAAGTGTAGTTTCACTTAACGCCCGTAAGAAAAGTATGGCGTTTTCTGTATCGAATTTCATGAGACCGACAAATGCTGAATGTAATTATACACGTGTACCTTATTTTTCTCCGAACTGTAACAAATCGGACCAGGAAGTGGAAAGTGCGATTAGAAATCCATGTACACCCCTAAGTACAATAAGCCATCCACGGAGGCAGTTTGCATGAGACTCGCGGTTATTCCACGGCATTTTCTGTACACCTGTACTAATTCGTGCCGAAATCGGGCAAAAAATGTAGAAAATGTGATGAAAATCTGATTCTCGTGGCTTTCAGTGCACCGGTTTTTACGAAACCCGTGCATGGGAGACAGCTTTGTGTAAACAACTCCCGTACGGAATTTCTTGGATGTCTGTCTAACGGTGCAGTGATGATTCGTTTGTCAGGCTGTCGTCGACATTCTAGACGCTGAAAATTCATAACTGTCTTTTACTTTTTTTGTGGTTGTCACTGCATGCTGTTCCCACTTTCTTCTGCATATATTTCGTAATAAGTCTCGCGCAGACATCTGAATTCTGTAGCATTGTTCGTTGTACCTCACAGATATCTTCTGGGAAATCTAACTTTCCTGCTCTTCTCAATTATTCGCTCTTTAAACTTGCGTTGACTGTCTGCAACCCGCAAACCTTCGTCATTCCACTGTGTTCTCTTCAATTCCATATATCTTTGCATTTCCAGTTCCCTTCTTAATAATCACAGACCTACGGTTACAGCCTTAACACGTTTACACGTCTCTGAAAGTCCATTTTAATGTTTCCTTCCTGAATAGATTACAGTAAATAAGAATTTGTCACCTTTCAGCCCTCCAAATAAAACTTGTACACTGCATGTGAGAGTTACTGAAGAAGCATAAGATGCATGTACGTTGAGATAATGCGATAGGTATTAGAGTTGCACTCGTAAACACGTACTTTGCTCAAATATACGAGTATGGAACACTAAACTTGAATGAGAAAGCGAAGTACGCCCAGCTGAGAAAAGTGATACTTTGCTTAGATCGTACCGTTAGTGGTACGTCTTTCATTCATCACAGGTTGTATTATCAGGACCTGCGAATGAATGTGTAATGTTACAGTACTGTCCGAGCCCCAGATGTTCTTAATCCCCACCAGAACCGAGTATTCTGAAAGAATCCTCATGTAGGCTTAGGTTATTCTACGACGGATCCTGCGGTAATGGCCCTGCCTCGCAGTATATGGCCCTCAATTCTCTGCTTATTTCCCTCGTTTATTCGTATATCTTTCAGCTGATGACAACTGTTGTGTGGGATATTGTGTGAAATACTTGCATGATTTTGCATTTCGATTCTGATTAAATTTCTTCGAATTCAACTTCATAATAAAATTGCGGAAGGTATGTTTGTAAAGTACAGTCCAGAAACGAGACACTGCTTAACAATTCTGGACCACATTGCTTTTTGACTTCGTCCTTCGTCTGGTGTTCCAAAAATGCGGGTACAACTGAATAGGTGCCTGCCCACCTCCTTATTTGAAGAAAGAAAGGCGTCAAGCTTTCGAAACTTGTTTACTTTCGTGTGTTTTTGGAACGCGGGACGGTGGACGAAGTCCGAAAGCTAAATAGTCCTAAATGTTATACATCGTCAGATTAATTGTTTATCCCAGTAAAGAAAAATTTCCTACTGTGATCACACTTCGAAATACTTCCCATTTATAAGAATCATTAACAAATACTAGGAGCCGGGATAGCGCGATAGATACAGTGACCAGGTTGCGGGCTGGATAACCAAGAAATCTTGGTTCGGTTCACTGCATGGGCTAGAGACTTTTCTTTTCACCCAAACATCAAGATCGCCTCTTGGGCCCGCTCAGCTTCCTATCCGGCGAGTACCGAAGGCTCTGTCTTCTGATGTAACGAGGCGGGGGCGTGAAGCTGATAACGCACCCTGAATCACATGCTGTGATTCAGGGTGCGTGGGCGTGTACCGTCACTGCACCGTAAGCTTTCATGGCGTGTGCAAGGGTACCTTTAGCTTAATAAATGTTGCTTTTAGTGAAGTGGATGGGAATCTTCAAATACACGTGAGAACGTAGAAACATACGAAGAGAAATGCGGCTTTAATAACCTTATAGTACGCCAAAGTGTGTACAAGGGGTAGCATAAATGTCGGGTGGTAAGTAATGCATAGCGGTTTGACGCAGATGAAGTACGGGATAGAGTCGACAGGCCTTAAAACTTGAGGCTTAAAGAACACCGCATGAATCTCGACGGCCATGGTCGGCCTCTGGTTGGATAGAGATTGCACGTTGCGTCTACCTGAAATGTCACGTGAGCGGTAATGTGCATCACTGTGTTTTCTAAGATTGCACAAGCAGATTCTGAGTACAAAAAAGTAAGAAGTAAAATAAATACCCTTAGGAATCTTCTGCAAAAATAGCGGGAGGGTTTTATGGAAAGAAAGTTGTTGAAGAGCAAATAGTATGACGGATAGAAGGGAAGCGGAAGTGACGGCGCAACGGAGTTACTCGGGGCTCCCTCTCCTTCCCCTAAGGCCTATAATAACGTTTGAGCTCAAAGCGCCATCTTGCAATATTGAAGATTAATCCATTCATCTGGAAATCTATTGAAAGTAAAAGGGGGGAGCATGGGATTCTATCCTAGAAAATTATGTTATCCACTACAAGCACAAAAAATGACGAAGATAAATAGTTTCCCTTTTCGTAGTTCCCTCAGCCCCCATGTAACATCACAATATTGTCTGATGTTTTTCAATTTCGAATAAAACATAATAAAATAACGTGTTTTTTCCCCCCTTGCATTGCATTCCCGATATAAATGGCTCGAGGCTTTGATGATGAAAATTTCAGTCAAAATATTATGATTCCGGGAATGATAAGAGGGTTACAATGGAATATTTTGACTTAAACGGATTAACGTCGAAGACAATTTCCGGTTTATAAGACTTATTGATGTGACAATTTCCCCTTGAGTAATTATATTGCCTTGTCATTACGTGATGTTATACAGTCCGGAGATGTATTTGCAAACACAGATATGCCTCCGTGTTCTGTTGGAGTAGGATCTGGGACGACTGGAAGAAGGTACGAGCTCTGCTGTACAGGGTGACGCCAAAAAATCTTACGTTCTTAAGCCACGAACTTTACGTTGTCTTTACATTTGTAATGTTAGATGTTTCATGTTTGTGAAGTAAACACGGCCGGTGCGTAGGGCTGACAACCTTACCACCTTCAAGCAATCTGGAAGCCTCAACTTCCTGGAACCCTCAGGGCCTGTCTAGGCCTGTAATGGGATTGCTTAACGCCTTATGTGGGGGAGACTTTGTTCCGCTTGTCTTTGCCTTGTATAGGCGACTGCACGATTTGTTGGATTTTCATGAAATTCAGTGTAGGAGTTCTTTACAAAACGTCGAACAAGCGGGAGTTTCGTGAAAATCGAATCTCTGAGTCCTGCTTTACTTACTAGCGTAAATAAATTTCTCCCCATACTTTCTGTACTTCTTGACCGGATTGGGTGAAATTCGGTATGCGAAGTTCCCACATAATTTCAGTAGTTGAGAGTTTCGCGAAAATCGGTGCAGTGAAAACCATTCTTCACTTACGGATGTGAATGATATTTCGCCAATGCTTTCTACATTTTTGCATCCGATCGCGAGAAGCTTTTGTACAGTAGGTGTGCATAGAATACAGTATGTTAAGTGACTGTGGTATCATGAAAATTGGCGCAGGGAGCCGTACTTTTCTTAGGGGTGTAAATGAAAATCTGTCGATACTTCCCACATTTATTGTTTGATTTGGGTGAACATTGATATGCGGTATTCGTAGATAATTCTGTTCAGTACTTCTGCGTTTCCTGCAAGTCGTCATACTTCTTACGGGCATACGGGTGAATTTTTTAAAGTAAAGAACGCCTTGTTTTAAGCGCGTGTACTACGTCACGGAATACTCCTTTTTTAATCTGGGTAGCTTGTGTGTTTGTTGCCTGCTTGTTACAAAACTGCTCTTTTTAAATGTTGCTAGCATCCAGAGGTACTTTGCACATGGTCTGAATATCCAAACTTCACATTCCTCCCCTTGGTAGTTTTCAGCACTGCCTCGAAAAAGAAAACACACGACCATTAAGGTTTCCCATTTCATAACATTTCTTAAAATTCTTCTCAAGTCTTCTCATTCCCTTTTTTTTTTACGCTGTTTTTCATTCAGTGTGTATCGCTCGCGTCTCTTCTTTATCCCTGCTCTACAACGTCCAGCCTGCAGACTCGAGTTTCTGTAGCTTCTGCTGCAGCTTCTGTATCACACACCCGACGGATAATCATTCTCTTGTACTGCGGGTGGCATCTGTCTCTCGTTCTCACATACTTCGCTGTGGGCCCGGGGGGGGGGGGCGCCCCGAATGTGTTATTCATGCTCTCAGACACCGCCCAACTCCGTTCCTTCTGCTGTGATAGCATTGATCTATAGAGCTGATAGATCGATAACTTCAAGTTTAGCGAGAGTGTTTTGCCATCTCGGTCATTTATCTAACCACTCTGCTCTTATACGTAAAAAGGATAGAGAAAAATACAGTCATGAAGAAGTGTATTTTGTAGGCTCCCTCAGGACATAACGTGTGTCTCGGTTGCTCTTTGCATGAACTGATTTTTATAAAGTTTCGTACTATAAGTTCACACTTTTCTCTCATTTCACGTGATACATTTTCTTGTACATTGCGTGAGGCAAGGTTAGAATGGGTCAGGCTACGTTAAGTTAGATCAAACAGCATTATACCAGTGCTGGGCACTGCACACTGACGTCGCATAGACGCCCTCGTGCACGTTGTCCGAAATCTGGAATTCGTCACGAATGCATCCTTCCAAATTACAACCGTAGATTTTCGAATAGTGAAAATAAAATCTTTTAATTTTTCTTCCAAAACAAATTTAATAAACTCCACCCGTGTATTCCACCACGAAGCCGCAAACCATTCGAGGTAAACAAACATGTTGTGTAATTCAAACGAACATGTTGTGTAGTTCTAACGAACATGTTGTGTAATTCTAACGAACGTTAAAATTAAGAGAGATTTTCTACTGTTTAAACACAAGATTTATCACGTTTAATTAAAGTTTATTAATAAAGCGGTCTGATGAGCTGATATCCTTCATCATGGTTTTTTTATGATAAATTTTTAAATATGTGAACGGAGGGCACAGACGCCTTTGGAACCGTACCTTATGTCGTTATAGTATGCAGTATATCAGAGTTTGCCAAGAAGGAGAGCATTATAAGCCAAAAGCCCATTTGAAAATCATGTTTGGATAATAGATACTGTATGCGAAAGGAGCAAAGGAGCAACGCATGTTCTGGTAAGGCCATTAGCTTTCCCACCCTCTACGTCCGTGTGGCTTTTGCCCATCAGTAAGTGCGACATTCAGACAAAATGTATGAAGAAATTCAGCGTGGAACACGGAGCGCTTGCCCTGTGCAAAAGTGGGAGGTTACGAAACGAGGAGTCTGTATCGTCCATCGGACAACACTATTGCTCTGTAATAGCCACACAACCAACGCCGTGCGATTGTCATCTTCTATCTCCGTACAGAAGCGCTTTCAAAAAGATATTGCATAGGCCGGAAGTAAGGTTCGCACCTTGCACGTCGGACAAGTAGTTCTGTAGACTGACACCCATCCGTACGGTACAGATTGGCGCTTTTGAGGCTCAGCTGTTTAGAGCATAACAAAACTGAAAAGCTTCCAGATTAATTGCGTGGTACGAAGTTCCATACTGAAATTCCAGTTTGTGTTCTGAAATTTTCCACCCAGTGCTGTGCCAACATTTTACCACTGACAGGCCTGTGATATGTCCTTATTGATTTATTTCCGATGAACTTGTATTCCACGCATGCAACGCTATTTCCCTGAGCCTCAGAATAATATAGCAGACACACAAACTGTTGGAGCGAAGGACCCCTTGTACGTAGTGTGCACTGCATAGCGATAACCATTAGTATTTTTAAAGAACTGCACGTGTTAGTGTAGTGGCATCCCTCGGGGCTTGTATTCATGAGGTTGCGACTTAACGTCGACTTATCGGCTGTTTCTTCTGGTGGGTTAGGTATATTTCCGTGGCTTGTATTTGTTTGCCGCGTCAGTGCAGCTGCAGTCTCTTTCTGTGTTTCTAACTACGTATCATTCATGCTTATGTGTCCATTTTATCTGACGATGCAGTATAATTATAATGTAGCTAACTAACTCCATGGAGCAAAATCCTTAGTAAGGAGCTAGTAGTTCCTCAGATTGTAAAGAAAGATCCTGCGTTGTACGGATCACGAAGGTTGATTGCCGTGCTCACAACAGCCTGCCTCAGGTCCCTGTCCTGTGTCACGTGACTCCAGTCCACATTCTCACATTTTATTTATAAGCTCACTTTCATATCCCATCTGCAATTACGTCATCAGTTATGTCTGTTGCCTTGAGGTTGCCCATCAAATCTTTCTATCTCTTTTTGCTTTTGTATGGATTTCTGTATCGTCCACACAGTGTAGTTATGCTGACGGTGCATGATCTTACAAAACAGGACTATTAATGCGATTTATACACAACGGTATGTCAGGAATAAAATTAAAAAAATTATAAGTTTGTTAAATTCGTAACTATTGGTTGAATTTAATAATCTCTGCACTGTTGCTTTTGTGAAATAATGAGTACTTGTCTAAGACATTTCATGGAACTCGGTCATAGTCTCCTGATATCAGTTCGTGTGGTTTACAGATGGAAATAAACCATTTGTAATATATTGGCGATGGATTTTTTATCTCGTAGTATTAGATTTTGTTTTACCTTTCCACTAGTATAGACACTAATTCGATAAAATATATGACTAAGCTGCGTAAAATCCCACAATGTACGTTACAGTGCAGTTAAATTTTATTTGTTCGGATTTAGTGGTTAATGAAACACGCAGCGGATATATTCCGGACTTGTGAACCTAAATCGTACAAGTACAGAGCTAGCATTATGCAGTGTGTTATATCACTGATGTCTGATATCACCCAACATTTAAACAGCACTCACATTAGACTGCATTTGCATGCAAAATGACAGCGTGCTTGAAGACATTTGAAATAACGAGGAGCTCGGTCATCTGTGTTCCGAATCGTGACTGTACGACAAGTATGTCTGGTTACATGGGAAGTGTGTAAGAGGCTGGTACCAGAAACTCGTGGGAAGGGACCACTTGGGAAATCTAGTTGTAGGTAGGATTGTGTTAAAGTACGTGGAGAAATGGAATACTGAGGTGTCGGTACGGGGTTCATATGGCTCAAGATGGTTCCAAATGCAGATTTTATTTGGACACGGCGATGAATCTTGGGTTCCCTAAAGGCAAAATATTTCTTCACTAGCGTTAATATCAGTTTCAGTGCCAAATTGTTGTGCCGTGTCATGGCACAGGGTTCCGTTGCACGAAGCTTCCACGTCAGCCCAGCAACCGCCTTTCAACCAAACCTACCAGTTCCATTTCTTGGTTCCTTCCCCACTGCCAACGTGGCAGTGTTTTTCCGAGCTTTCCTACTTGAACCCAGTCCTTTCTTCTTCACTCTACGACCTGCGTCCGCGGAATCAACATCCAAATTCGGTTTCGGCACTCTTACTTCAAAATTATGTCTCGGCCGGCATTGGGATAGCGGAGGGGTGTCCAGTCCTTGGCGATGCTGGGGGCTTTGTTTGGGGATTTTGTGTAGTAAATCGGCACCCCCAAGTATTCTTATGTATGTGTGGGTGGAGACTTTTCAACCCGCCAGTGTATTCTCTTTCCAAGCTGCCAGGCGTATTATTGTCAAGTGTTGAGATTATGATTCATATATCATGTGTTTTTTTAAACTGTACGTATTGATGTTGAGTTCTGTTTGTTTATTCCAAATAAATTGGTACAGTGGATTTGGTTTTCATGAACACATACAGTGAACAAGTATTTGCGCCACAGCTGAGTTCGATTCACAGTATAGTAACAGTGTAGAGGGAGGCGCAGAGTAGGGCGCATTCTTGTAAGCTCAAAAGAGGTGAATTTGGAACGCCATTGCCCGTTTATTACAAAACTTTGTGTCCTGAGCAAATAATCTATGCAACTGTTGGCTCTTTTAGTGTCCTGTAGTGTCCGTAACCTTACCAGCGCAGCCTACAGCTTATTCTGAGACGCAGTTTGGTCGGTTTGCTGTGAATAGGAAGCCATAGTGCGACCGTCAGTTGTATGAACCCCATCGCTAAATCGCCCCTGTTTTGTAAGAAAGGAGCTAGCTGCCACTTTGAGCGAAACTGAATTATGTGTAGCAAATCATTGAACTAATGGTCCTTTGTGATATGCAAAAATATGACAACTCCATCTTCAAGAATAACCAAGATAGGTGGGGGATGCCCTGCCTCGTTTATAAAAGGGAGCCACTTTCTAACTTCTCATGTAACACTGATATTTTGTTGGTTGTCTCCTTTTTACAAAACAGGGGCGATATTGTAGAATGAAGGGGATGGAGTCATTCTTTCGTCAGTGTACACGTACGAATAGTTAGCATTAAAGCATAGTAGAATACAGTCATTCTGCTGCTAAAATAGCATAGTTCTGGTACATTGTGATTTTGCTAAGTACTGGAAGTGGCTGTCTTTGTGTTAGTGGATGTCAAAATAATATATTTAGTGGTCCCGTTATAATGTACAGGGAGTTTTCGAGATGCCGCATCCACTAAGCGAACTGGCCGCGTACCGTTTTTGCCGGACTTCGGGCGATACATAATGATTAATGAGGGAATTGAGAAAATTATGGGAAAATTGTCAGGCAAAGGCACTGAGAAAATTAAAAGAAGATTGTAAAAACATTTTGTAGGGGAACCCCATGGAATGTTACTACTCATGAGAACGAGGTGCTGGTGAGGTAATTACCTTAAATGGGTATACAAATATAAGGTATAAATATAGGTTAATGTGGTGGGAGCGGAAATTGTCTATCCGTTTGCCGCTAAAACGTTTGTCTTCAGATGGTGTGTAATTCTAGACTGACGAAGAAATGCTGCGCTGTGAATTGAGTTAATTCCATCTTCCAGGAACAGTCATTGCTTCGTTTTGTTCTGAGTGTATACTTCCAACCTGGGCTGAAATATTTCTTACTGTATTCGATTTACCCGTCTTTCCTGCCAACTAGCAGCGTGCGGGTTTTGAGATTTTCACAGCGGTGTAGCTGAGGATTCCGTTCTAATGGCATGGACGCCGAGTCATATGCCATTAGAACGCAATCCTCAACTTGCAGTACGTAAAATTCCTATAATGGCAACCTGTAGCGAAGTATTTTCGCGGCATAGGTACACAGGTCCGATGCTGCATTCAGTAGGATTTCATGCACAGGCCATAATACACTAGTTCAGCTTGGTGTGGTCCATTTATTTATGGCGTTCGTAAAGAACACTTACAGAAATGCGTCTCTCAGCTTCGCCATATCTGTCCTCTCTGCGTGACAACCCGCCAAGCGAAAATTTTATTGGAATTTCAGATTGGAGAGAGTTACTGCAATTGTTGAGCCATTCAAATATTAGCCAAGTGGGACAAACATAACGGACTGTCACGTATTTCTGCACGCACGCACGCTTCGGACAAACATTCAGTAGAGAAATAATGGCACGTTACTTTGTGTAATACATCTTCAGAAATCTTTCGATTTTTGAGACACGTGAACCAAATGGGCTAACGCTGCATATTAATTGTTATCCCCGCATACATTTGATAACTTATATGTGTATTCATAACTGATTCATGCCCCATATGCTTATAATGTGTAACAACTACATACGAAATCAGGTACACAAAAATGAGAGTTTTCTTGTGTCAGCGATACAGGGCATATGAAATACATCACCCGTGACGTAGTTATTCGTTACGCTTTTTGAACGTTAATGGTTTTTAGTGGA
>BLKM01005921.1:0-59503 GCA_013340265.1 Coptotermes formosanus
GAAAACACTCTCCACTTCGGTTATAAAAACCAGTCTCGCAATGTTTTGTGAGGCAAAAGTTGCTGTTTGTTCTGAGATCCGTACAAAACACATAAACGCAATGTGGGCACCACGTAGAATATTTTAATGTTAAACCTGGTGGTATGTAAAGTTACCGCTAGGCTTTAAAAGGTTAATTAATAAGTGTTATGAAATTAGTCGTTACGTACTCTAAGTATAAACAAAGATAATTTGTGGTTTAAGTCAGTGGTGCACAAATCCCCTGGCACCTTGGCGCCAAGGCGACTAAGTTATATGTAAATGCGCGTAATGCTTTTGGGTCTTCGTTAAGGAAATCGCTTCGTGAACTGTCACTCGTCTGGCGCTTAGAATTTTGACGTGGCTCCTAAGTTGTAGACAATTCTTGTACCCCTGATTTAAGTAATAAACTACTGGATACCGATTTTTGTGGACCAGGCTGTTAACATGAAGATTAACCTACTGTCTTCTGGCATATGACGCCGTGTATCCACGTGCATATTTACGTTTCATTTTGCCTCCAATTTGCCTCGAACATCGATAAATGTATACCAGACTACATTTTTTCCGTAAATTTCTAGTTATTAAACTTTAAAACCTTTCTTGCCGACATTTATCGCTGCACTATAGAGCGACGCATGCTTGTTACATCACCGCCACTAAATTCATATTAGCCTGGTAAAGAATTTTAATAGCCAATATTCATTAGGGTTAGGTAAAACATATTATCAATGAATCACTGCACCTTCTCGTTTCTTGGTTTAGTAATTTTGTGTTTATAAACGGGACAATTCATTGATTTAAAAAAACTAAAGCAGTCCCATTACAGGCCTGGACAGGCCCACAGGGTTCCAGGAGGTTGAGGCTCCCAGATTTCTAGACAGTCGGCACATGAAGGTGGTAAGGTTGTCAGCCCTACGCACCGGTCACCTTTACCCCCAGGAAATATTCCTGGTACTCAATTCTGTTAGAGGTTGAGTCTACCCCAGGGCCATAGTGCGACCAACAGGATTATGCCAATAAAAAGAAATGCACCGACACCATCGAGAATCGAACCCGCGACCTGCCGGTTTGTAGCGCAGTGCCTCAACCAACATCTAACGTGCAATAGAGAAAGGAACTGTAACTGGATTGATCACGTATGGGCAAGAAGTGCCTTAAGAAATACGTTATTTAATGAAAGCTAGAACGATAGGTAGAAGGGATGAGAAGATACGGAGGAAGACGTAAGCAGCTACTGGATAACCTTAAGGAAAAAGAAAGTACTGAAATTTGAAAGAGGAAACACTAGATCGCACTGTGTGGAGAACTCGCTTTGATGGGGCAATGAACACGATGCAAAACAATGTAACAATATATAGTTGATATTACAGAAAACTGCATTGCCACCGCTTGTCTATCTCTCACGCTGCGCAGACTGATATAAAAAAGATGAAATGATCGGCAGATCAATCATGAGCGGTGGGGAAATTACCGACTGAAGCAGGGCTAACTGATAACAAATTGTGCATTCTGATCGATTAGTATTTGAATTAACATTTGATACACATTTTCATATGTATGTGTACAGTCATTGTCAAAATGTACATTAGGAAGTCGAGGTACTTAAAGAGGAAAATGTACCTACCCCCTTATGTTAGTCTGTTCCAGATGTGAGATGAAACGAAATGACAGGCAGTTTCAGGCAGAACTCACAGCAACAATTCCGCTATTTTAAAGCCTTCGAGTCTTGCGGAACATTTATTGGTAATGTCATGACACTAATTTTTAATCCATCTGCAAAACGCAATAATTTCGTGGATAAATGTGTCGTGTTTCTAAGCAGAAAGGCATAGGATAGAACATTGCCCAAATACTTTGCTTGAAATTGTACATAATTTTAGNAATGTGTCGTGTTTCTAAGCAGAAAGACATAGGATAGAACATTGCCCAAATATTTTGCTTGGAATTGTGCATAATTTTAGAGAGTAACAATTTCTTTTATCATTGTTTGATGTATGCTTAAAATACAGGTTTTTACGGGAGTAACCTTGTCCCGAAACGTCGTGTGTATTAGGTGTACATCAGATAAAAGTCTCTCTTCAAGTACACAATATTACAATAAATATTTCCATGTTTTTATCTGAGGAGACTCCTGTACTGTGTCTATTTTCAAGATGAACTAACCCTTTAATGTAATCGAAATATCTTTTGTCCACTTAAAAGACATGTCGTCCACTACAAACGAAAGCAGCACTACGCATTACGAAACAGTAAACAAGCGAATGAGCGTCTCCACTCAGGTAACATCACGTCCCACGAAGGAATGTTTACCCTTGTTCCTATATTTAACTTTTATCTTACCGCTCCTTGATGGAAACACGGAACTTGTATCAACATTTTGTTTCTTTTTCTGTCGACAATAAGGAACATTTAGAAACATACTCTAACTTTTACAGAAACAGGCAACAGCAAATAAAAATTTGCTATTTGTTCCTTGGGTGGATAACGTACCTTAATGTTGCTCAAGACACGTTGCAATATTCTCCCCCCATCTCGCATGATGTCTGTCCCCTTCAAGTCCTGCGGATTATATCTAAACAGTTCCAATCTCTATGTACTTGCTACATACAGTGTATGCTCTGTTTCATACTCCTCGACTCGATCTTACTAAATTACTTGCCGAAGTATCCAAATTATAAAGACACTTGTTCTGCAAGTTTCTCCACCCTCTCAAAGCTACATTTTCTTCTCAGCAACCTCTCGTCACATGGCACAAAGATACGCTCTGCACGTAGTAGACTATGTGAGGGCAAGTTCACATTCACATAAAAACAAACGGTAAAGTTACAGTTCTGTATTTAATGTTACAGACCATCCGTGCAACTGTCCAATGCACACAGGAATTCAAGTCCAATTTATTGCACAATATTTATTATCTGGAAATAAAATTATTTGTCGATGGAAAGAATTATATCTTGAAATTTATTGTAAAAATAGAACTGCATTTTTAGCTAAGTTTATATGAGCACTCAAATTAATATCTTAAGAAGTTCGTACTCTGTTTAATGTTTTATCATACCGATGGAGCTCTATGTTCGAATGATTTATATTTTGTAGCATGATTGTAATTACGTACTATGTTGACTTGTCCGAGTGTTACATATGTAGCAATATGGGTGTTAAATAAATAATAAATAAGTAAATAAATATTATTGACTAGTCCTACATGTATCGGACAGAAAATATGGCCGTCTTCAGGGAGCTACAGACTTCATAGACGAACACCGCATATGTGTTGTGTTCGTCTATGGAATTCCTCCTATCTTACAGATACCCAACAGCACAATACAAAATTGTAAGGGACTGAGACCTCAATTACTGCATAAACTGTGTACGCACTATTTTATTTATGTTTAACCTGATGATAGCTTTTTAGGCCAAAACGTTTTGTTGAAGTAACACTAAAATAAAAGATTGTTGTGTTTGATTGAACTTGCTGTAATTCTTATTATCCAGAACGCAACGGTGGTGAATTGTCCCAAAACATATATTGCACTGTCCTGCTGCAATGCTTTTGAAGGAAGTTACCTGCAGGTATAACATTTGCGAAAGACATTTCCATTGAGTTCACACATGAGCGATATGTTCCAGCCTGCCTTATCAGAGCTAAAAATGTACAACATTTTTGTAGTCTTGAAATTAAATTATAACACCGTATAAATTTTTTCTTTATTAAAGTAAGGTCATCGTCTTCAGATTTTCTACAGGCATAGCCTGCACTAATATATCTCTTTTTTGCATATTCTTGTTATACCAAAGCTTTTGTATGAATACGCATTTATTTCGTTGTTCTTAAACTGAAAATCGTCCTACAGCCAGCGATTCCTGCAAGATGGGAATATTACCTGAAGAGCGCGGGAAGAGTTGAGCACAGACATAACTATATCTTGCAAAATATTTTATGTTCTTTGATCTAGCAGACTTTGTTCAACTTTAGTACTAAAAGGCTGTCACCCAGCCGCCCCCCGCCCCCACTCCACCAAAAACCAAAATTTAAAAACAGTACAGATTTTTTTTAGACACGATGATATCAGACGTTCTGCGTTATTTGCCCGTCAGCCGAAGTCAGCCACTAAAATCGGCTGATGACTGATAGGCCTATATTCGAATTTTGAAAAGCAAAATGAAAGAAGGCTCAGATTAAGTGAGAAAACAAGAACATTAGACCTTGTGAATTAAATGAGGCAAGTGGGTCATAGAATGTGTAGTTCTACGTATTTATATGCATATAATTGCAGTTGCAAATAGTGTGATGTTATATTTAAAACACACTTTTGAAAATTAGAAATTTTAAATATATGTCTATATATATATATATTGTGAGGCTCAGCCCCCCAACCCCTAAATGAAAAATTGCGGTTGAGCGCTTGGTTCTAGAAGTATGATCTGTAATCTCTTTACTTGTGACACCAGAGGGATTACTACGCTAGAAGAAACTGCCGAATGTCTTGCAGCACTGCGTGGGTTAAGTTGCGACCTTGACGTCACACGCGATTTCACTCGCATGAATGGGTGAAGCACCAGGGAAGGCAGCCGGAACAGCAGTAGCACTGCAAGCAATGGCAAGTGAACAACAGTCCACGAAGATATGGGAGAACTTTACAGCGGCTAAAAATACAGATTATCGTCACGACAGGTATGGGAGAAAAATGGTTGTGTGGTTTTGAGCGCCATACTGACAAAACGCGAGGGTCTGAGAAATACATGGCACGTCTGGACACTTCACGGTTTGTACTATTCAAATTATCCCGTTGTTAATAAATCCAGTACCAAGAGGATAGCTCTGCTATGCGCTATTTGGGCGTTACGTTCTTTCAATGCTTATTCGAAACATCAAACAACATGTTCACACAACAAAGGGCTTTTTCTGACGGTAGTTCTATTGATATGGTCACTCTATACCGTAACAACGAATTAAAATGGCGACGAGTTTTAAAGGAAGTGAGTGCCAATTATTTTACGCTTCGAGATCACGATCGATTTCGACACAGCTAACTGGAAGTCGATGAAATTCAATCATGGCGATAAAGAACCGAAAGATATAAAATTTTCTCCGTCCTATTGTCATTACGTATGGCAACTACAGCTGTTAAATCATCATGCAAGTATTGCATTACATTTTCCGGACGGGATTCGAAACCTCATTCCCAAATATTTTTCATGACATGAGCAAACTTAAATTTTGTACCTTTCTTTACAGTATGTATACCGTTGTGAGTACAATAACTATATATACAATGAATGTCGTCTTCAAAACTCACTCTTTATTTATTAAAAGTTAAAAAATGGCATTTTTTAACTTTTAATAAATAAAGAGTGAGTTTTGAAGAGGGCATTAATTTTATATGTAGTTATTGTACTCACAACGGTATACATACTGTAAAGATTCCAGTGGCTAATCAAGCCAAAAGCGTATATCAATATAAAACGTAAAAAGAAAAAGGAATTTTTTAAATTTTAATAAATAAAGAGTGGCTTGTAAGGGCAGCGTTCATTTCATATGTATTAAATTTTTAACTTGAACATTACACCTTCTAAATTGTTTAAGCTGCGTGGTATAGGCCTGTGTTGGATATTGGCGAGGAAAGCCATTACATTCCGAATGAATAATTCTGCTTGCAAATTATAGCACGTTGTACATACTTCTTTCGTGTGGATAACAAATAGCTAACTGGAGGGGAAAAATTATATCCCAAGAAGGACGCAAACAACGTCTATAAACCTTAATTTCAAGCTTCCACCGCAATATTCATGAGATCTGCACTCTTCTATGTTATAACGCGGCGTCATGTGATACTTGTTTACCGTTACCACACGACGCCGCGTATTATCCCAGAAGAGCGCACATCTCAATGTCCGTAAAAACCGTGCAAGAAGCAGTCAGTGGGTAGAAACCAGAAGCTACGCATTGGTATAAGAAGAAGTTGTGTCTCACATAACACGTTATGTATATTCATATATATGTATAATAATGCAACAATAGGCACTCGTTCACGACAAAAAAGCAACAGAAATATATGTAAAAGGACATTGTACCACAGCAGGCATTCCCCAAGGCTATAAACAGCTTTTCTTTTGTATATTAGAATATGGAAACGGCCATATAGAAACATGCTAACACATTTATCATATTCACGTAACCCGTTCAGCCGACGACCGACACTCGCGACTCCGTAGCGGCAGAAAGTGACACATAATAGTTGTTAGATGAAATAAGGGCCCTGTATATAAAATTGAATTCTTACCTCATACAAAACACCGTGTCTCCGTTATAAAACCAAACGGTTAATATTAATAATCGCTGTTTGCGCAGATAATTTTGTTGCCACTGTGCTTCAAATAATTCAAACAAGTCAGGAAATTTACCTAAACATAGCGTCACTGTTATAACACCCTTCATTTCATCGCAGATCTCGTGCTATTAAGTGCCCCTGGTTTAGCCGTATCCTGCTGTGCTCTTTTGTTGATGTTCTGCCCTATAAGACGCAGTCTTTATCTTACCTTCTCCGATATTTTTCTCTCATACCTCTCGCTTCGTGCTCCTGTCACACTTAGAACCCGTAAGCAAGTTGAAAAGGTAAAAAAGGTAAAGTTGTACCTGTTCACGCCATGAAGGCATCGAGCGGAGTAGAGACACAGCTCCACTCATTCTTAACCTCGGCGCTAGAGGGACGTGAGTGGTCAACAACCCTTCCCAGCTGTTTTACCCACTGAAAGGAGCCCCACTATTAGTAGTATGGGCCCCAGAGCCGGTCTGGACGTTTTGTAGAATAGAAGACTCCCTTGCCTCTGCCGAGATTTGAACCCCGGCCTCTCCAGCCCGTAACAGAATCGCTATACAGACTACGCTGATGAAATTGCAAATCGAAAGACTTTAAAGTATACGTACCAAGAATAAAAACATGGTGCTCAAAATATTGTGTGTTTTTTTTTTTCGTAATGTAGCAACAGCGCTACATTTCTGCGCGATGCACACTGCGCAGCTATTGTTGCGCCGTTACTGTCTGGAACGTAGGGTTGAACGCGCATGTGCAGAACAGGCACGCAAACACTCGTGTGCCCAGTAATGCAGACAGACCTTTATATAAACTTATCGTTCAGATTTTTCCATGTAAGTTACAAGTGAAATGGTCGGAAAAAAACTTTGTACAATGTTCCGATTTCAAGTTTCGTGAATATCCGTTCAGCGGTCCTGGAGTTGTCATGTACGTACAGACGGACAGACTGACAGCGATTTTATTAGGTGCTTCTTGGCTATGTAAACGTGCCTGAAAAAAAAACCAGTGTTTTGAGTATCTGTTGATTTTATAATTATTATGGTGAGGTGATATGCACATTCCACAAGCTATAAGGTAGTCGAAGGTTCACGTCCTCTGGGATGTTACACCATGTTGACTGGTAAATATTTAGCGACGTTTCGGGCGAACGTAGTTCCTCTATCTTCAGCGACTGTCAGTAAAAATATAGTACAGGTTACGGGTCCTTATTTTTTTCAGAATTCAAGATGACCTGCTTTTCGCAGAGTTTCATCCGACAAGTGCTCGTCTTACTTATATTACTCGCCATTCATCCGCAGGAAAACCGATCAGGTAAGAAGAAACAATGCAAAGCAGACCATTGGGCCCAGCTTGCAGTTAAGGCAGAATCGTGCAGCTGTAAGTACATTCAGCATTCCCGTACCCAGCCACGTGTGTTCGGACGGTTTCGTTTCGTTGTCCTTACCTCTCCTACCGAGGTTTTTCATTTTTTTTCACTCGATCACACTCAGACACACACCACAGTCGGTAGGACTCCTCTGGATGGGGGATCCCGTCGCAGAGACCTCTACCTGACAGCACAAACATTGTACAAGAGACAAAAAATTCGTGCCCTGGTTGGGATTCGAACCCAAGATCCCAGCACGCGCTCGGCCGCAGACCTACGCCTTAGACCGCGCTGCCACTGGTATCTGCGTGTGCGAACGGTGCAGCTGTATATTCAGTAATCCTGTACCAAGTCACATGTTTTCGGACAGTGCAGCTACGCTGAGGCAAATGTGTTCAGCAGGTGGTGACTCTGTTCCCGGAGACAGAGGTCCTCCCTAATATCCTGATTTCCAAGAACAGAGAAGAGGAACAGTGAAGGGAAGCCGATCTTGACACTTACTTTTCAGTCCCTTGCAGTTCACTGAGTGTAATTATAGTACAGCATAATTCGACATTAAGTATTCTGCGTTAGTGCAGCGTCTATAAATAATAAACAAAATACAGAAATTTTGGCAATTTAGCATTTCACTTTAAGAGGACACGGGTTGGGAGTGATGGCGCACAAATGGCCTTACACCCCTGTAAGAGATGGATCTCTGTATTTTGATTTTACCGATATGCCAAGTAAAGGCAAAGCAATCCCATTACAGGCCTGGACAGGCCCACAGGGTTCCGGGAGGTCGAGGCTCCCAGATTTTTAGACAGTCGGCACATGAAGGTGGTAAGGCCGCCTTTGCCCCCCAGGAAATATTCCTGGTACTCATTTCTGTTAGACGCCGAGTTGACCCCAGGGCCATAGTGCGACCGACAGGATTATGTCAATGAAAAATTCCAATGACACCATCGGGAATCGAACCCGCAACCTGCCGGTTTGTAGCGCAGTGCCTCAACCAACTGTGCCACTGCGTGCCTCCTATCAGTAATGTAAAATCACGGATCTTACCGCTGTTACACGAAGAACAGACAGTAATTCGAGGGGTTAACTACGCTTCCACATTACTAAAGAGAGTGACGTATTATGACAGGTTGTAATGATGTTGTCCGTGCCCACGTCATGAAGGCATGTAGGGGGAGAAGAGGTATAGCTCCACTAATTCTTAAACTCGGCGCTAGATGGAGATGAGTAGTCCAGGAGGTTGAGTCTGGACGTTTTGGAGAACAGAAAAATATCTTCCCCCCTAACGGGATTCGAATCCCCAACTATCCAGCCCGTAGGCCAGCAACTACAGCGACTGAGTAAAGCCGGCTCACTGGCATGCTATGAATGCCTTTGCTGTTGTCGTTGGCGTTGGTGTAGGTCGCATTCAAACCTGTAATTTCTGTCTGTTTCAATGCCACGTGAGGTTTACGTAAGAAGCTGCATGTAGACTGGCCTAGCTTTCTGCTATGCGGTCATTCATGAAATCATTCCTTACGTTCGTGGGAGATTAGTACTGTAATGAAGTGTGGTTATTGCACATTATTTCGAACACATATATAAACACTAAATTTTGCCTAGTAATAAAAAGAGGTAATGATTTTAAATGTGAGCTTAACTTCAACTGGAAATATTTTGCAATGCTTCCTGCCATTACAATCAACATACAATTTTCTGCTTGTGGGAGGTCATAGATGTTGTTAGGAAGCAAAACTATCGGCCTTGGCTGGCAAAGTACCTTATCATTGTAATATCTGTGTAGCTGTATTTTCGAGTACAAGATAGTCGAGTGTTGACAGAAGAACGATATATCGACATGGCGTAGGTTATCACTATTTCTACAAAATAATTAATAGAGAAGATGAGCCAGTTATTGGGCTTGAATGTTTACAGATATTTATTATATAACATCTCGAAATATTGTACTATTATTTCTGAGCCCAAAGTAATAGGTTCATATCTTAATGAATTATGTATTATAATGCGCATGTTGGTGACCCTTTTCAGTTCTTCTCACGACTCATAAAAGGGACGCCATAATAAACAAGGATTACCAACGCAATGTACTCACACGCCTTTAGTTAAATGCATTACAACTAATATTAGAATTTTACCCACGACCTTTAAAGGCTGCCCTCTAAGTATTTTGCAGTGTCAGCTATTTCGTTTTATTTCTGCACAAAAGACGTATTTTCTCGCGTAACAAGAGAGGCGTGTAAATATTATAACATAGTAGGCGTTAACATCGGTGTAAATTTATGTCCTTACAACAAGATGGACTGAACAGTCCTTTACACTCAAAACACAAAGCGTTAACATGGTGCGGTGACTGTCCGTGAATTCAAAATATATTTTCTGCAGTAAAATGACATTGTTCTGAGAGTCCGTGTGTCCAGTAAGACTAAATAAATCTTCATCACTAAGTAGAACCAGTGTAGGATCTATTCCTCTAACACACCCCGTAAGTACCAGTTCACAAAATTCAGTCTTGCTTCACCATCTGAGTTGTAGAGTTTGTGAACTGCTGTTCCTCTATATGGATAGAAATGCAGCTGTTTTGTTAAGGTTTCTTGAGAACAACACAGACACTTAAATATATTTTCTGATCAAGCTGCGCGCAAGATTTCCCTTGACATCTCCAACCTAGCAGCAATTTCGTCCAGTTGTCCCTTCACATTTGCCCCTTTGCCTGTTTTCTAATTGCCTAAAATGCAGTATGGGGCTTGGAAACTTTTCGTTTGGTTTTCTCTGTGCGAGTGGGAACATACTGTTGTTGGGGTTCAAATTTATACCGACACTTCGTCCAATAGCAATATTTAAGACACGCACTCACGCACACACACACAGTAGAACCCGGTTATAACGACATCGCTGTATACGACACCTCTTCTATAACGTCAGATATTCTGTGGTACCAATTAATTCTTCACTGTAACCATAACATTTTACCCTCGGTTATAAAGAGACCTCTTTATAACGACACAAAATATTCAGTCCCTTTCATGGCGCTATAACCGAGTTCGACTCATATATATATATATAAAACTATCTATATATATAGAGTGTTATACATAAATATGCATAGCGACTGTAGGCACAGAAATCTCGCAGCCTGACCTACAATTAAAGCCCCAATGACCGTGGCGTTTCTGCTTCAAGTATAGCGCAGGACGGAGGGTTTTGAACTTTCTAATGTCCTTAAACGCATTCAATCCGTACATTGCACCAAGGCCGTAACTGAAGAGTTAAACCCGCAAACTGTAATCTAAGGATAAATTTCAGAGTAAAGGAAAAAATATACTGGAAGTCTGCAAGTTTCATCTCGGTGGTCCACACCCTTGCTGTGCTGTGTCTGCAGTCAGCTTGGTGCATGTGGAATAATAGAGTTGATTTTACCGTGGGAAATCATATACAATGTTCTACACACTGTACTTGTCAGCTGATTATTCGTGGCAATAAAATGTGTTCTATTTACAGGAATAAATGTTGTATGACCCTGAAAAATTGTACAATAGACACAGACAAAAAAAAATATTTTCGCTCTATATTTTATAGACTCTGCTAACAGTATCAGAAAGGCAGTTGGGTGGTTGGTAGTGCTTATCATTACAGGCAATCAGTATGGCTACTACGTCTACCTTATAAATCATCAAGACAAAGCAGTGACGTGATAGCTATCTGATTATGACTGAACCATCACATCACACCACAAAAACTGTGATCATAAACTTAAATGAATTTTTTCAATTCTTGAACTTGGTTCAGAACAGAAACATAAAGCTTTCAATGTAGAAATTTTTAAGAACAAAATTAATACATATTTTAGTGATTTGTAGTCAACATTATGTTAGGTTTTGCTACTTTATGGATCGTGTCTTTATTCTGGCAGAAGTCACGTCGGTTACTGTTGCTACAGTGTCATTATTTTAAATGACTCGAATTGCTAGTCACTTCCTTTCGGAAGATTCAAGAAACACACCGAGCCCATCACCAGTTCCCTTCTTCACAAAACACTGATTAATAATTAATTAATTAATTAAAAACATAGAGGAGCGCTTTGGATATATGAATCCGAAACAACGATGAAAGGTGACTGAAGATGTGAACAGTGTTTTGCTCGTACAATCTTTTCCTTTTATCGGCAGTTCTGTAATTTTCACAGGAAATGCAAGGTTCCATTTTTAAATGGCATCAAAGCAGTATCGAGTAACTTATTGAAAAATGTTCAAAAATTGTTTCTTTGTTCCATGATTGTCTCATTATGAGCTCCATAGTGAAAACGGTTTTTAATTGCAGGAGTTGCTGAAAAGAACTTCAGAATGTTAAGATCGTCGGATATAGACTTGGACACATGTAAGTTTCAGCAGCTTGAGAAGAACTGTAACCACTGCTCAATGTGTCTGCTTCATCAAAGCAATGTTACATCCTCTGTTGTCGTTTTATTGATAAGCGTTCTAAAGAATGCCTTGTCGCTTTTTCTGTGCTTACTAAGGGAGTTAAGAGAATAAGTGTGTATGACAGAGATGAAATATGCATACAAAATTTAAGTCCGTAAAACTTATGGGAAGATTCTACCTGCAGAAGTACGCATAGGTGATATGATAATATTAAAATGGATTCTTAACAAACGGCGTGGGAGTTTGTACACTAAATTCGTCGGAGATTTGAAGTTGTAATGTTAGTGACTAGTAAGGTTTATATCTCCTGCGGCCTGATGCCGTGTGATTTGGTAGATAGGCCCCAAATTTTGGGGGGAATTTCTCCTTCAGTACTGAGGTTTTATCCTCGGTATGATCCTGAACCAGCTATATTCACCCTCCATTTACTACATTCACATATTCTTAACCTATCTCTATCGACATAGCTTTCGGTGACAGAAATTTCGTATGTTACCTTTCAGTACCTTACAGAAACAAAACGTCGGGTTCCATCGGGGCTCGAGGTTAAAAATGAGCTCCTCCCTTATACCTTTATAACCTTCACAGGGACAAGGTTACCGGGTTTTGCGTGATTTCACACTTCCGGTACGATGTAAATGAGATCTGCACTCTTCTGGGATGTAACGCGGCGTAGATTGGTAATTATTTACCGACGTTTTAGGACAACCTGTTGGTTCCATCTTCAAGGGTCAAGCAGTCTGGTTGGTTGACCCTTGAAGATGGTACCTATAGCTTGTCCCGAAACGTCAGACTATTTTTCCTTTGAATATAGGACTGATAGGTTATCCCGAAACGTCGGTAAATACCAATCTATGCCGCGTAACGTCCCAGAAGAGCGAAGATCTCATTTCTGGTTTTTTTTCCGAAGAAAACAACGTAAATGTCCCTTTCTGTCCAGTGCTGCGGATATTCTAAAGAGAACTGCTTTAAGAGTTCCCAAGCTTCCCGTGCTTGTCCTCCTGGAAAGGGTATTAAGCTGAAGATAAATACGGAGCATTGGTGATATGATACAAGGGAACCGAAATACACGGAGAAGAACTTGTGCCAGTGCCATTTTGTCTACTATAAAACTTACATGAAATGGCCCGGGATGGAACCCGCCTTTCCTTGGTAAAAAAGATAAAGGTTCACCCTATAACAGGCCCTGAGGGCCCAAGAGGGGGAGTAGAGGTATAGCTCTACCCTTTCGTGAGCCTCGGCACGAGAAGGGGATGGGGTGGCTAGCCCCACGCCCCGGCCGCTTTACCCCCAGGAAAGAGACCCGTCACCCATTGTACAGGAGGCTGGGTGGGCCCCAGGGCAGGTCAGGACGGCTGCGGAAAATCTCACCCCCACCGGGATTCGATCCGCGGACCGTCCAGCCCCTAGCGAGTCGCTATACCGACTGCGCTATCCCGGCCCACTCTCCTTGGTGATAAGCAGACGAATAACCGCATGGCATGACAGCGATCCTTAAATTCATTGAAGTAATATAGAAATGTTTATGTCATATCGCACATAAAGAGACTACGTCTCCGATGCGAAGACAATTTGGCCAATACTGTTTACGAGTTACCATTGTATTGTGAACAGTTAATTTGTTAGCCTATACACACCACACGACACGTCGTTCACACCAGATCTTCAGTCACGTTTTTGTTCTTTGGTTCCAGTAGCCGCTTCTCCGGACGATACTAACCAGATTGACCCAAAGGACAAATCTGATGAAGACAACAAGGCGAAGCATTTTGGTTATGATAAATATAGCGGTTTGTGAACTTCATAGATTGTAAATATGATCAACGTGTAGATATACATATCTGCGTATGCATCACGTAACTTTAAAACAACACACATGTAACTGGGAGACGTGAAAAGCGTGTAAAATTTTGATGGGGAACCTCTTGGAAAGCAACTAATTTGAATATCGAAGAAAAAATACAACGGAGGGTATCAATGAGATTCTGAACAGGGGGTATACACTATATACCCTCAAGGGTGTGTGACATTCATGGCGTACGTTGTGACGAACAGAAGAGGTGAAAAGTACCCTGAAACTTTTATAATTCAGCTCTTTTTGTGCATTGAATGGACAAAGTTTAAATGAAAGGAACTGCTGAATTCCTTTTGTATTCATAATGCGTCATAACTCTTGGTGTGAGACAAATAAATTCACCACTAAAAAGGGGTACGTGACTTTCGACTCTGAAGCAAAGGGGGACATGAAGTTTGAATCTACCAAGCGGTAGGTCTAGGTGAATTTTTCTGTGATACCAAGGGGCACGTGAAATTTGTCTTTACTGCAAAGGGGTACATGTTTGATTCTACCAAGGGACACGTGAAATTTGTCTTTACTGCAAACGGGGACATGAAGTTTGATTCTACCAAAGGGCACTTGAAATTTGTCTTTACTGCAAAGGGTCACGTGAAGTTTGATTCTACCAAGGGGCATGTGAAATTTGTCTTTAATGCCAAGTGGTACATGAAGTTTGATTCTACCAAGGGGCACGTGAATTTTTATCTCTGATACTAAGGGGTACGTGAAGTTGAAATGTAATTCGAAGAATAAGCTTATTCCACACAGGCTGCTGTTCCGCTTAGAAAACAGGAAGGGAATTACTTCATAGCAAAGGTGACGCTCACGTTATTACATGCCTACACATGCAGGGGCTGAGGCGGAGTATAGCTCCAACTGATTCGCATCTTTGGAGCTGAAAGGGGCTGTTTGACCAGCAGCACGCCCAGGCCCCTTTACTCCCGGGAAAGAGCAGCTACTCACTGTGAGGGACGCTGGGTGAGCGGCAGGGATAGTCTGGACAGGCATGGAAATTCTCCCTGTCACCGGGATTCGATCAACAGACTGTCCAGTCAGCGGGAAGTAGCTGTGCCGACTATCCCGGCCACCTCTACCTCATAGTCGACACTCGAAATGTGTGTTATAAAAGACCTACCAGTTAACGTTTCGTAGGGAAGTAATCTCATGTGACGGGCAGGGCATGTAGCACGTATGGAGCAAAGGAGAGGTGCATACAGGATTCTGATAGCGAGACCTCAAGGAACGAACCACTTGGGAGACCCAGGCGTGGGTCAGAGGATAATATTACAATGGATCTGCAAGAAGTGGAATGGAGGGCATGGACTGGATTGAGCTGGCTCAGGATAGGGACAGGTAGTGGGCTGTTGTGAATGCGGTAATGAACTTCCAGGTTCCATAAAATGCGGGGAATTTCTTGACTAGCTGAGGACCTGTCAGCTTTTCAAGAAGGCCTCTGCTCCATGGAGTTAGTTAGTTAGTTAGTTAGTTAGTTAGTTTAGTTTAGTTTAGTTAGTTTAGTTAGTTAGTTAGCTAGCTAGCTAGTTATTTAGTTAGTTATTGGTTGTTGGTTGGTTGGTTGGTTGGTTGGTTAGTTAGCTAGCTAGCTAGCTAGGTAGCTAGTTAGTTGGTTGGTTGATTGGTTGGTTGGTTGGTTAGTTAGTTAGTTAGTTAGTTAGTTAACCTAGTTAGTTAGTTATTAAGGAAATAATCGCTGTGTGCTGTGACGATCGCACATAAGTGTGCACGCATGCCCCACAGAACGTCTCCCCGGTTAACGTTTTCCCAGTAGAACACCTCTTGGTTTTTAATACGCAGACTCCATAGAACGTAAGCTTCTCTCAATACAACGTCTTTCGACCGACGTCTGTATAGGAAAAATTTACATTAACGTTTCAAAAACTCAATACAACATTTTTAACAGAACGATGTGTATCAAAACTGTACCTGTTACCGCATAGAAAGCAAGTGTTTGTTGACAACCACATTAATTGTGTGGTGAGCATTTTACATCATAATATGTTAGTTTGTTTCTTATTTGTAGAAGTTTTGCTGTGTTTTTACTACGTTTTAGGGAATTGGGTGGGGGTTTTGTGTTGATGTTGTAACGCATTATAATTGTTCCCATTTAAAATAATGGAAAATACTCGTAGGCTCCAGGTTAGCGTTTTCACTCAGAAAGTCTGATTTTCATAAACAGATTACTGGCGTTAAGCGGGAGATGGCTGTGCTGTGTGTTACATAGAGAGGTACATAGAGTCAAAGGGTTAACAAGAGACTGTCGCAGGTCCTCGCGTATGGGCAAGATGGTTCCTGCCATGTGGGGGTCGCAGACAGAGTCCTGTGAACCTGGACACCTCTACAGCTGTGACGCAGCACCACCCCCGTATCATGTGGTGGAACTACTCGCTCAAACCCCGAAGCATGACCGTCTCGAATAACGGTCACACAGGTAAGGCCTCAACCCCAAAAACTGCTACGTGCGCAAGGTATTTAAACAAGGACACCATTTAGGCGCGTTCGCCTAAATATCTAAGTGCCTGTTAGCTTCGTTATGTCTGTCCGTCTGTGCGTCTGTCTGCCTGTACCAGCACTGCTCTCACTGGACGTATTTTATTGAAATTTGTTACTGGGGGCTTCTAAAAAACTCTGTTGAGAAAATCCGAATTTGGTTAAAATAGGACAACAATATCGGTCACTTTACATGAACAGGTAAGCAAGTTTGTGTTGGTGACACAAATACGGAATATTTTTAGCTTGACAACAGGGCAAAGGGAACCAATAATTGTTTCCGTGGCACCGCTCAACAGTTTTATACTGTTAACAGCTACATGTCGGTTAACAGGAATACAAATGGGACGTATTTTTGTGCTTCCATAGTAGAACAAATTATGCGAACGCACCACGATATTATGTTATACATACAGAGCCTATCTTGTTGCAAAATGCACGTCGAACATCTAACGTGCGTTCAGACTACAGCTCAGGTTGATGCTTCGTGAACCGAGGCCGTGGGTTCGATTTGCGCGGCACAGTGGCTCGCCAACGCGCACAGCACGGTAGGCGGTGTTGGTTCTGGTCCTTGTAGCGCGTGTTGCGTGGCTGCGCCTGAAGCTTGTCTCGACCTTACCAATGCACGCTGGTGGCTTTGCCCTTAGGTGCACGGATAACATTACCACTCTGAAATCAGCTATGGCTTCTCGATCTAAGCATACGAAATCCAATTTTCAGTTCTTCTGACGGCCCAGTGGGCACGGAAAGAGGATACACCGTACCACTGGTCTGCTCTCAGCTCAGAGGAATACGTGTTTCAGCAGTTGCACTTCCACTGGGGACAGGACGACCACTCGGGCAGTGAACACACATTGAACAACGAGAGGCAAGTCACTTCTTGCGAGATTAGCAATACGGATTCTTGCAGTAGTTAAGATGTTTTTAGAGAATGAGCATCACTGGTACCAGCATAGCAGCCAATAGCCTTGAGATGCACATCTGTATACTGTATCTATGCACACTATTAATTTTAGTTGGCCGGTATAACGACTGGCTACGGCCTCGGCGGTTCGGGGTTCAAAACCCCGGTGGAGGCGAAACTTTCTGCATTCGTCCAGACCATCCCTCAGGCCCAGCCACTCCCCTGTGCAATGGATACCGGGTCTTTTCAGAGGTAAAGCTGGCCGGGGTGTGGCGTTGACCACCAATCCCATCTAGCTCCGAGGTTAAGGGACGGGAGCTACATTTCATGGCATGTTTTAGGGTGAAATTTCCCTTTATCTTTTCACTGTCGAGTTTAGTGCTATTAAACTACGAGTACCGAACACATCATCATCACTAACCACTCTAACCCTTTAGTGAGAGAGTTATACTAAATACCTAACGACAGGCAAATAGTGATAATATTGCTAACGCCAGGTAGCCAACAGCTATAAAAGTTCCCACTGGCATGTTTGACGAGTTGCATCTGTTGCCTGCAACACTAATCACTAACTCTGTAGTACGCAATATTCCCTCTAAGCTGCGCGGGTGCGCGACCGCGCAGTAACTGAAATGCTCCCGCCCACACTAAATTGTTGCCGCGCAGCTGGAATTTTTCAATTTTCATTGTAAATATTCTTATTATAAATATTACAAAACACTTTTAAAGTGCCGCGCAGCCGTCAGATCGTGTAAAAATTTGCTGCTCAGAGCAGTAATAGGTCCTCGCAGCTGTAAAATAAAATTAGAGGGAACGTTGGTAGTACGTACTGCAAAATGAGGATACAGGAATCTGTACCTCTTATTTTATTATCATTAGGCGCTGAAGGCGTCAGAACTTAATACAGTATAAGTACTGAAGTGTAACTATGAATGAACTTGTCACGTTTAATACCACATATTTTTTCATAGTGAATAAAATACACGTATTTCCACTTATTTAATCACAGTAGTTTTACCATTTTATGACCTCGGTCCACTGAACGGCCTGACTGCATTTCAGAGTACTTTGAAACTCAAAATAGCTCCGTCAGAGTTAGAAGTTGAAATGTACATCTGTCATTGACGCTGTAATCAGCGTGACTTCAGGCTCGTGTCGCGGTGTAAATGACATATTCGCTCTTCTGGGATGTTACGCAGTGTTGATTGGTAGTTACCGAAGTTTCGGGACAACATAATGGTCCCATCTTCAAGGTTCAAGCTTGATCCTTGAAGATGGGACGGATACGTTGTACCGAAACGTCGGCAAATAATTACCAATCTACACTGTGTAACATCCCAGAAGAGCGAAGATCTCAGGAGTGATAGTTAACTTTGACACTAGCGTATTAAAGCAAACTGACTTGGGGCAGGTCAGATTATGTTGTTATGTCACGTCATATGTATAAGACTATATCTTTACAAACCAAAGAGTAGAAGCAAAACGGGGAAGTTTTAGAAAGCGGCATGACAATAATTACTGATCACTCGTAAGTCGAGATCTTTGCTTTTCTGGGATATTATGCGGCGCTGAGTGGTAGTTATGTACCGACGTTTCGGGACAACCTATCCGTCCCATATTCAATGGACTTCTTAACTCTTGAAGATGGGACTGATAGGCTGTTCCGAAATGTCAGGAATTAATTCCTAATCAATGCTGCGTAAAATCCAAGAAGAGTGAAGACCTCCAGGGTCAATAAATTAATCTTTCATCACCAATAGAACTAGTTAAAGATTATCCTTGCAACTAATGTTACTATTTGTAATTTTTCAGGTTTGCTCTGGAAATGCACGTTGTTCATTATAGACGGGAAATTAGTTCTCTAAAACAAGAGAGCCGTTACAACGTTCGCGTCATCGGTGTATTTTTCCGGGTATGAATGCACACAAATATACTGATAAATGCTTCATGTATAGAACCAATTATACACTAACCTCTTTCCTATGATTAGTGATGTTGATATTTCGACTGCTCTGTGTGTGTGTGTGTGTGTGTGTCCAACTTAACTGCCGCATTACAAAAAATGTCCAAGTGTTTCATGTTTGTAATTGTAGTGGATTTTGATTGTGATGTTAATATTCTGCCAGATTCCTCCATTGGTTTCGATAGCAGGCCTATGTGTGTGTAAAATAGCTCATGAAACAGCTATTTGTCGTAACCCGCCGATACACAATTTTACAGGAGACAGAGAGAACTTGACTGATCCTTAATAGACCAATACGTAAGCACGTTTTGCTTTTAGGAAAATAGAAGGAGAAGCAATTTGTTTGCAGACACAACATCTTGACAGAAGAGACGTTTGCAACCCGGCTGTCTAGCAGTGCAGGGATCTCAGTTTCACGAAGTGTGTGGGTTAGCAAAAATTGCTGTTTCATGAGCGATATGGCATTATTATGTGAGAGATCCTCGATAGGGTTACTAATTGTTGTGGTAAACAGAGTTCTAACACTTGTACAAAAGGACTGTGAAGGTGATGGAAGATTTTAGGTTAAGGTTATGTGAGAGAGGTGTTTGGGTCTGTGCATAGGCATTTTTTTCAACCTAGGAATAGATTTTTTTACTCCTTTGTAAAATAGAGTTCCTATACCCATGGTAAATTTGCCCCCCCCCCCCCATTGCTATTAGACAAGTTACGCTTGTGGGTCTGTGGTCGTGAATTGTTTGTTACAGAGGTGTGTAAAATAATCGCATACAAACTGGTAAGACTAAAAACACGTGTAATGTTGTGTAGATCTCAGAGACTGAGCACAACAACACGGGCCTTCAACAGATCGTACAGTTTCTCCCGACTGTCAGGATGGCCGATACCACCGTGTTACTCCCAGAGCCATTCTCGTTGTCCAGGCTGGTGCCAGAGTTTTCTAACCTGTACCTGACATACAATGGCTCACTAACCACACCACCTTGTACAGAGGCTGTGTCCTGGGTCATCCGTAAAGAACCACTAACTGTTTCTAGGCAGCAGGTTTGTTGCACAGAGGGAAGCAAGTATATCTTCATGATGTTAGAAAGCATGAGAAACCCTAGCCTGCTTTGGATTCTATTGTAACTAATTCAGCCACCTGCAGTTACTACAACTTATCTCAGGGATAATACCAAAGTACAAATACACATTTAAGAGGAAGCAAAGAGAAATAATTAACTATATTTCTTTTATACCTTTGAAATAACTATTTATCTGGTTATGTTGCTGTAGATTCATATCACAGGGGTGAGGGGAATTCTGTTCATTAGAAGGCCAAAGTCATTCCATGGAGACCCAGCAGGTGGCAGACTATTGTGGATATGATGTTGATCTACAGAAACGAAGGAGTTGCACCCTTCACATTCAACAAAATAAAAAAAAATATCAAGCAACAAATACAATGTAGGAACTTTTAAAGAAAATGTTGGTGATGCAGTCCACTAAAAAGTGGCTGTATATCGTTTACACTAGCAGTGAGGAGTTCATGAATAAACCATTGTACTTGCACATAGCGCTGTGTTTCTGTCTGTGTTCATGTGTTATGAGAAAGTACCTAATGTGTAGACTCTGTTGAATATGGGGAATTTATTGTAATAATATGCCAGCAAAGTAAATGGGCAGTTCCTCTTATCATTAAATGGTTTTGCACAGAAAAGGATGTATCTTAGAATCTGACATACCTAGATACTGCAACAGTGTTATGTTGAATTATACTGGTGTACACATGAACTTGGGGCTGTTAGTACAACTACCAAGGTGGGAGGTTTTTGTGAATATCGTGATATATATGCGGATCCTTCTAGTATTGTTTTCACAACCTCTTATTTTGTCTGCCTGTATACTTCAGGAAATTCGGGACATATTTTATAATGTTTTGCAAATTAAAAGAAAATCCGTATATTTGTAGCTGCTGGTGCAAACATGCAGATTGTGCAATCAGCCACCAGTAATTTTGCATTTCACATGCAGTGTCCTCCTGAGGGTGATGGAAGTCGACCAAAACATATCGGAAAGGTTATGCGAATAAATACAATCTTGTTAACACACCAAGTACTTGTTTTGTTCCTCTTTGTTTTAGGCCTTTTTGCTTTAACACCCCTTGGCACTTTATGCCACTTCTTAATTTGCACTCTCGTTTTTGACTGAACATCCTTTGGCTGGTTTATTTGCATTTATTTAAGCCTTTTTTGCTTATGGGAATATCATTCTTAATTTATGCCCACTGCTTGAGGAATGCAACTAGGGTGTTAAACAAGGACATGCTGTATTTGTGCCTGTAGAATTGATGGTGTTTCTCTTCAGTATTGTTACTGATGTTCCATTCAGCATTTTTTGAATTGATATATATATATATGAATGGATGGAGTGATTTTGGCAGGTACTCTGCAAGAATGCAAATATATTTAAGAGAAGTTTTTAAGACCATACCAAGTGTCACATGAGACTGCATGCCACTTACATGCAGTAGGTTCAACTCTCCTGGCCTATCATTTAAATTTGTAGTAGGAGGAGAAGTAAAGAAGGCAAAAATACACACTTCTGCTGATCTCAGTTGCAATGAACATTACTAAAACAGGATCTAAACTTGCAGAACATTAAATATCCAGTTATTTTTGATATTAAAAAATCTTAGAACAAGAAATTATGAACATTATAAATTTATACAGCATGTTGAAGGCCATTAACTCTCTGTTATGAACATTATAAATTTATACAGCATGTTGAAGGACATTAACTCTCTGTTATGAACATTATAAATTTATGCAGCATGTTGAAGGCCATTAACTCTCTGTTATGAACATTATAAATTTATACAACATGTTGAAGGCCATTAACTCTCTGTTATGAACATTATAAATTTATACCACATGTTGAAGGCCATTAACTCTCTGTTATGAACACAGGTTGAAGAGTTTCGGAATCTTATGGGCCAGGATGGCAAGACAATCAAACACAACTGGCGTCCAACACAACCCCTCAATGGTCGAATTGTCATACATATCCGCTGAAGAAAGAGACATCTGATTAACAAGGAACATATTATGACCATAATGGAAGGTACTTACCACACGTATGCACACTAAGAATAACAGCGCCACTGCTACAACGTTTTGAAAATATCTGTGGCACTAATGGAAGCCAGAGTTCCTTTTAGCACAGTGTATTGAGGCAATATCTACAGCTGTTCTTGTTCTGCTAGCCACTAGGCTGCATTTGTGTACACAACACACAAGGTTTTGGCACAGTGCAATAAGGCAAGGTCTACTGTTGCCCTCCTTCTGCTAGGTATTAGTTATGTCTGTAGTCAGTATATATAGTACAAGCTTCAAACTGACACCCTATAAAATTTTAGTCTTTTCAGTTGAGGCACTATTGTCAGAAGTTTGTCGTGATCATAAATCCCATTATGAAACTCCTTGTGTCAAGTTAACCCTTTAAAGACGAAGCGTGTCTGTTTTCAGTGCGTACCGTGCAGTAAACACTCTCCACTTTGGTTATAAAAACCAATCTCTTAATGTTTTATAAGGCAAAAGTTGCTGTTTGTTCTGAGATCCACACAAAACACATAAATACACTGTGTGGGCAGAACGTAGAATTTTTTTGATGTTAAAACCTGGTGGTACGAAAAGTTACCACTAGGCTTTAAAAGATTAAATTAGATGTTGAAGGGAAGCAAATTTAAGCGAATAAGACTTGCACATGTTTCCACAGGTGTAATACAAATGTCGCATGTCACATTTATCCAAATACATTAAAGAACAAATGTTACCTTCAGCCCAATTGTAAAGTGAACCTCAAAAACAGACCAAACTAAAGCAAAATGAAAATGGACTGATAAAGATCACTGCACATCTGACATACTGAGTCTCAACAAAAATGATCTGTTAATTCAAGCTTCTGCCATGATGTTGATGAGATCTGTTTTCTTCTGTGGTATTATGCAGCACTGAATGGTGATCCTTTACTGATATTTTGGGACAACATATTGGTCACACCTTCAAGGGTCAAGAAGTCCAAGGACTTGAAGATGGGACCCATACATTGTCCCAAAATGCCATTAAAGGATAATCATTCGATGCTGCATAACACCCCAGAAGAGCGCAGATCTCAAAAATGGTCTGGTTGACTGCATAGTGTTAATAACAGGAGGACAGACAGACATGGGAAAACTAATCGGTGCCGTCCAAATTTGCAAACATCATCATCATTTTGCCACCACACGCAATGAGACATCCTGCTGTCAACACAAATTTTAGCTGTTCTTCTTGCCTTACAGGGTGCCAGGTTAACTAAATCCGGTAGGTGGTAAGATAAGAGACTGGGTGCACAGCTTAACTCAACAATGGAAGCGTGGATTCCTTTACCAGTGTCTTAATCAGATGCACTCAGGTGAACAGTTAAGTGGCTGTTGTAGAAAGGATGACATTTGATGAAAGAACAGTTTATTATTGTGAAATTATGAAAGGTTCTGGAATACACTACTGACAGTTCTCTACAACACTGTTAGAAAAGTTCACTTTCTCATAATAGGGAGTTGTGTAAGTTGTTGAGTGTTTGTATGCATGTCCTCAGTAAAAGACAACAGATAACCATCCTTAGTACTACATGCACAGTGACTGACCAAAGCTGCAAGAACTCGTGTCTGTCATAGCAGCAGTATTTTAGGTACCAAACATGATTCTTCCAACAAATGTGCCTTTGGTCAGGCAATGCAAGAGGTCCTTTTTCCACTGGTTGACCAATCTTTCTTAAAGGACCTTGCACAATCCTCATTGATTAAAGCTAATTTTAAAATCCCTGTGAATAAAAGAGCCTTAGTTATAGACACTGCAAAAATCATGTGTGGCTTTGGGTCATTAGGCCACTAGACTGAAGTATTCCAGATTTAGGGTTCATTAAAATTGAATTTGGGTTCATCCGACTGTAACATCCCAATAGCCTGGTTCCACAGAATGTATAACTTAACTGTTGCCATTTAATGTGATGTTTAGAAAGTACCTTGCACCAGGGGCGCACCTGGGGGGGGGGGAGGGGGGACTGCAGTCTGGCAACCCCCCAAACCCCCAAAACTGAAATTAATAAAGCACATATTTTTTAGACATTATGATATCAAAAGTATTACGTAATTTCCCCTGCAGCCGAAATCAGCCACTGAAATTTGCCAATGGCTACTGCATTAGAATTTTGAACAATAAATTAAATAAAATAAAACCAAGATGCTATGAAGCTGTGATTGAGTCATGCAACATGTAGTTGTATTTGTATGTACATAAATACAGTTGCAAGTAGTGTTATGTTGTACTTACAACATGATTTCTATAACACAATTTTTAAAATCAAACACAAGTTATATATTGCCTCAGGGTGAGTAACCGCCCCCGCCCCAAAGAAAAATTCTGAGTGCACACCTGCGTTGTACCTTGGTAAAGAAATCTTTGTAAGCTGCAATTCTGTACTTGATGTTGGTACAGATGAAAATTTGAGTCATTTTTAATGTTACAAGTTCCGCAGCTTTTATGATGAAGTGTAACAGAAACCCTGACAGTATGGCATAACCTGAGACATAAACATCCTGCATGCTTCTGCTGTTTACATTATATATATGTTTATTTCTTGTGTAAGTTATTTTTTCAGCGTAATGTAGTGCGGTCTTGAAGTTAGGAGTGCAGTCCAGGTGCCCTGCTCACTTCAGCATTGCTCCCAACTCCCTGGATCCTGCTACTGCTTGCTGCTGTCATTAATATTTTAAAAATTACCACTGCCCTGGCCTTTTTTATTTGATTAGCTGCTTTTCATGCATGATGTTTATTTGGCATCTGTAGAGGTAAGAAAATAGTGACAGATGCTTAGTTTTCTCCCAGAGTGCAGGCAATGTTTAGTAGGACATCCCTGAAATGACTTTGAATTTGTTGCCACTGTAGGTGCCTATCAGGTACTTACATTCTCTACTGTTAAAGAAATCTCTGTTGAGAATGTAATACAGATCTCAACCCCCTACCATATGTCTTTGTCAAAGAACGATTGGTGGAGAGGGTACGAGAAAACAAACAGATACCGTGTATGGGGGGGGGGGGGGGGGAAGCTCACCAAAAATATTTTAATGTGTTTATGTTGCCTTACAGCCCCTAGTGGCAAGGGCCTCCTCATTATTGAAGCTTCGTAATCACACTCAGAGACACCACATAAGTAGAATTCCTCTGGATGAGTGATAAGCCTGATGCAGTGACTTCTACCTTACAACGCATAACACTCACTAGACACAGAGATCCACGCCCCTGGCAGGATTCAGGCCTGTGATCACAGAAAGCGAGCAGCCACAGATCCATAATTCTGACAATTTTGTGTTGTAAAGTGAACGTCTTTCCACTGATGGAAGGGTTATCTAAAATAATTAGTCCATATTTTATAACTGAATGAAAGTATGTGTAGTAGATTGATTTGAGTGTTAACATTACTAATATGATCATTGACCTAAGGGCATAATGTGCTCCACGGAACCTGGAAATTGTTTTTTTGATATAGTTCTTCCAATTTAGGTGGTTATCAATTTGTACACCAAGAAATTTCATATTTACTGTCTCTTCTATACACTTTTCATTATAATCAATACATAATGCAAAATGTGATGCATTATATGTTATAAATTTCATTGCTTCTGTTGTATCTAGATTTAGGGCAAACTTATTAGCAGCAAACCATTTTGTCATATGAGAGGGAACTAAGTATATCACTGAACAGAACTCCTCAAAATTTCTGCTTGAACTTATGACAGTAGTGTCATTAGCAGGTGATATTGTTTCTGATATAGAATTTATTTGCAGAGGAAGGTAATTTCTATATATTATGAGTAAGAGAGGCCCTGAAATTGATCCTCAAGGAACTCCATGTTTCATTGTACTCAAGTCATATAAAAAAAGTTGAATTGTTTTAGGTGATTTTACTTCAATCTTCTCTCTTCTATTAGTTAAGTATGGCTGGAGCCAATCTTCAGATACTCCTCAAATGCCATAAAAATGCAATTTAGCTAACAAATTTGATTTACACAGTCAAAAGCCTTTGCCAAATCACAGAAAATTGCTCCAACATACATTTTTTATTAATAGATTTAAATACACTATCTGTTAGCCTGAAGGCAGCATTTTCAGTAGACATCCATTTCCTAAAACCATGCTGCTGTGTGACCAGCATGTTGTTAGTATGCAGATGATGGCTTAATCTCCTGTGCGTAGCTTTCCATAGTAACTTAGCGAAACAGTTACAAATACAATAGGCCTATAATTTGTTATTCTAGCTTTGTCTCCTTTCTTGTAAAGTGGTTTCCCTACAACACTTTCAAGGTGGTCAGGAAAAAATTTGTAAACCTTGAGTGATTATAAATGTAGTTTAGTGGGTGACTAAACAGAAATGCGCAGTTTCTTAAGTTTTTACTTGTTATTTCATTGTAACCTGATGATTTATTTTGATTTTAGGGAATGTATTATACTTTTTATCTCAGCTTCAGTGACAGGGTTTATTTTTATGCTGGAGATGTTTCCAGGAAATGAATCTATTAGAAGTGAGATGGCATCTCCTTACTGTATTGTTGAATGTTTAATTTTTCAGTAACTGTTATAAAGAAATGATGGAGGGCATTGGACATTATTTCATGGATCCTTTAATCTTTCAAAATTCACAAGTAAGGTGGGAACCTTTTCCACTGAATGTATGGTAGTGTTACCTTTTGGCTTCTTTTACAACTTTTCTTAGGGTAGAGTGATACCTTTATAATGGTAATTATGCCTGATGTACAAGATGTTTTGAAACATGTATTCATTCTAAATGGCAATGTAAAGGAGAAGCTCAGTATGAATGTTTTCAATTTGGAAGGTGAGGTACATATGTGACCTTTTATTGGCTGGTACTTTCTGCTGCTGTTGGTACAGTATTTACTGGTATAATCATTTATGCAATAGGTGCATAAGCAGGATATTGATCAGTCTTTGTCAACCTGTTTTATATTACACCGTAACTGAGTTGATATTCTATACAAAATGGAATGCCTCTTGGCAGAGCAGTGGTCTGGTGGCAGGTGTAGCTTGTTTGTTATTCATATTAGGACATAAGAGGAATTTTGTTTTGTACAAAACCCATACTGGTATTTGAAATTGACAATACATATTTGTAACTAATGACAAACTCCATAATTTTTACTCATTACCAACTATAATGTGGGTGATAAATCAAGCATGACATGAGTATGCATGGGAGAGAAATACAGTGCCCCAGATGGGGGACAGTGGAGACAGTCTCCTCCAATACTTGTATTTGGATTTATTTTAACATCCAATATTCATACATTCAATGTCTGGTCAAGTCAAGAAAACAATATACAAAACACAAGGCAATGTGACATTAATGTTGCACAACAAACATATTCAAATTACAATGAATTATTAATATTAAATTGATACATATTTCTTCAGTTTTGTTTTACCTTAATTTTTTGTCAATAAAAATAGTACTGATACATGCTATAACAATTTTGTTAATTAAATGATAATCACTATATTATGAATCTCATCTGTACTTTTTTATAGGTGAATTGACTAGAGACAACTTACTAATTGCATACATCATTCACTAAAACAGAAGTACTCATCCCATGAATAAAAAGAATGATTTAATAAAAAAGTCCTTAAGTTTATTTTAAAATCCATAAATTTCTCTAAATTTTTTATTCTAACAGGCAACTTTTTATACAATTTTATTCCATGTGTATCACACATTTCTTAAACACCTGAGTATTACAAGGTTGAACAGCACCACACATGAGAGTCAATGCATTCAGTCACTGCCATATTGCGCATGATGCCATAGTAGCGCCAATGTTTGAACTTGTAATTTCAAAACACTGAACACACAGTTTCAGTTTCAATATATTTTCATATTCCAGAGATCCATAATATGTAACACAACCTTTGTATACAGAACAAGTCAAAATTCAAATTACAATACATTAACCGTACGTACAAAAATACATTATAATAATTATACTTGCAAATTTAATTCTCAACAGGAATAACTGAGTATATTGTATTTAAAATAATAAAAGATGTGTACTGAATAAACGAAACAAATGAATGGGATCTCCGCACAGACTGGTTTTCTCCATCTATTATTTTCCTCCACTTGACAAGAAGCAGCGAGCCCCATTTGACACATGGATCAGTGTTCCGATCATAACATGCATTCGCAAGGACCTCCAACCACCATCACCTGCAACACAATGGTCACAGAAAATGGCTTCTCTTTCCCGCATTCTAGGCTCTTGTGTTGCTGATCAAAGAAAAAGACATCCATGCTCTACATGTACACCAGCCATGGATTATGATCATTACCATGCAATCAGTGGAAACAGCTGTATTTAAACTGTGATCTTTTGGAAAGCTTTGATCACCCCCATTAAGGTTAAATGGACCTTTGGGAACGAGGTGTTGTGATGCCACAAGCAGCGTCTACATGCATTACTGAAGCTGGCACTCAATGGCTGTGTTTAGCCCCACATAGATGGCAGAGAAAGGCATTATTGCAGGCAAGGTGTATCACATGATAATTAAAAACCGGGGTTCTGCAACAATATTTAAACAAAGTTTAATGGAATCATTTGTAATCATCCAGTGCTTATTATTTATTATTTAGATTTTATGCTTGTTATATACACTTAAGTACTAACAATCTGTACTATTACTTGTAGCATCAGTATTAATGGCTCTTATGTCTATATATTCGACTTGGAATTAATTTAAATTCCACAATTAGTTCCTAATCATTGTAATGATTTATTCTGCATCCAACAGGTTTTCGTAGCGATGGATTTATAGAACGCAAAATAAATAAATAAATAAAATATTGCTGCCACGAAGGTAACATTAAGCAACTGTGTTCCTGTCTGCTGTGGCATAGTACATGCAGGTTACTGCATGAAAGGTATGTAACACATCAGAATCTTTACACCAATAACCTTAAAGTTGTCCTGTTTGATGCGTTAAGAGGCACCTCACATTTAAGGCTTCACTGGGTTGTGCAACATTTTGAGGTATGAAGGTGCTTTCATCAGTGGGCTGGTTAATGTAACATTGACAGTGTGGTAGGTGTCTATTGGAGTGCATGGAACAGGTCTCCCCCGTGGAACAACAGCCCCTAGTGGGTCAGGGCCTTCTCTTCCTTGAGGTTTCACGATCACACACAGACATGAGGAATAGGCAACAGGATGTGAATTTGATTCATATTCCATGCACTGAGCATGATATTCATATAATTCCAACTAAATGCAACTGCACGTAGTTGGAATCATATGAATAAATGTCATAGGATGGCATGGGAAGGGCATGATGTTGGCAGTACTGTTGGAGACAGTTTGTTGTGAATGTCTGTGACTCTTCAATATTTATGTTCAGTATATGTAAGCTTTTATTTATCACCAACTACTGCACTTTATTGACACAACCTCCAACATGCTTTGGCTGTTACCCAGCCATCATCTGGGAGTTAATCATTGTAGACAATATGCAGCTCATAGCAAGTCACAGAAAGGTAATTATACATATGTTGCAGTACAAACTGCAATATATGTACAATATATATAAATTTGTCATCTGGGACCTCAGGGACTCAAACTGAACTGGAATTGTGTGTTATATTTTTTGTTGTTGTTGTTTTGTGTGTTGTCTGTCATGTAACAGTGGGAAGTGCTGCAACTTTAGTGTGTTGTGTGTACTCTGAAGAATATATTGCCATCAGTAATGATGTTTTTCGTTCACGTATTCATAGTTATGGCATATGTATTTAACTTATTTCATGTGGTGACAGTTGTGTATAGTTGAGGCAGGTGTTCCTGCTTCGACAACATTCAACACTGTAAGTAGTTTCAAGTGTGTGATTTTACTTGTGATATCATTTTAGTAGAACTTTGAAATTCATTGCCTGTGGTTCTGACCCTAAAATGTTTATGTATGCTGATAGTGTCTGTAAACAGGAAGTGTTCCAGGTCTCTTGTTTCCTCAATTCATTCAATATGCAGGATATGAGAAAAGTGTACACAGTTGGTGGAAGAAGAATGTGTTATTAAATACCGTGTCTTTAAAAAACATACTGCACTTCCTGTAATTAAGTTTTCCCATTGTGACCTTTCCATCCATGCTTCACTTGTTCTTTACGTTCTTTGGTACAGAATTTGAGGTGCTCACAGTGGTGAGGGTTCATAATGCTGTTTGAGTTGGGACACCGTGTAGTCTGGTACATGGTTATGAATATTTTGGAGGAGCATTCTGGGTCTGTCTTCACAGGCCATTGGAAGATGGAGGCAGTATATCCTGACCAAAACCTTGGCACTGACCAGTCAGATTACATGTTCCCATAACCTAGAATACTATAATTCTGAATATTAATATTCTGCATTTTCCATGCACTGTATCACTAACACAGATCACCTATATGCATGTTTTAGGCAATAAGTATACCTTATTGGGTTCTTCCTCAACGAAATGATCAGTCACCACCAGCTTCCTCTAAATTTGATATTTATTTCAGAGCAACCAGGTTTCGGCTTTTATGAAGCCATCTTCAGGCTATTTCGTATCCAAGAACAAAACGGGCTCTACATAATCACAGGGGAAGGCCCTCTCCATGTCATGTGTAAAATCTTACCTTATTGTCTCCAATTGTATTTTGCTGTGAGCAGAGATATGTCGGACAAAATGTAATGTAAAATAATATTTCCTAAGATGTGTATTTAGTTGTTCTGTAATAATTTAGAAGTTTACAATTTTTTTAGTGCCAATATGTTTAGATTGGGGGTGAAAGAGAGAGTACGGCAGAGCAGAAGTCTGCTTTGCGGTTGTTATGGTACGTAGTTTCATATGTTGCCACCAAGCGGATGATTTACCCTACCGCCAGTGAGCCTTGCCGGCTGCAGTAACGTATAACTGCACCGTACGCGGCGGTGTAGTTCTTACATTTCCATGATGTTTGTAATCTGTGAAGGTATTAATCTGTGTCTATGGTAACCAGTCACCAGTACATCCAACACCAGTCCACAGATGCACCAGACAGCAAGCGGCAGTAGTACGAATCCGTGAATGATGGAAGGCTGTTCGGGGGGGAGTGTGGAAGAGAAGGAAAATGCAAATACAGAAATTGACGAGCATAAAAAGAAGGTTCGTATATTTTATACGCACTGGCAATTCGCGACGGTTTCATATGAAGGTATGGTGCGTAATTTTAATGCGCGTGTTGTACGTTGCATCGTCTGTTATTGCCTGTTACATTTAAATGACGAGTTGTTTCAAGAATGCGTTTACCATGTTCAGAACACAACGTTGGATGCTGTTGGCACAGTTATTGGCGCAATGTATGGATTGTGACCAAATCATTTTTCCTAGTTTGGGGATTTAAACTTTTTTCAGCTTTGACATGTCAAATTAGAAAGGGAAGGAGCTTCCTAGGGTGACAGGAGTTACAACAGTGTAGTGAGATGTTTATTTTTAAATGGATGTATCGTAAAGATTTATTCTCATTAGTGTTTTGAACTTCTTGCTGATGACGGTATTGCACTGAAATGTGGAAACAATTGCAGTTGAGTTCAACTTAATATTGTTAAGGTTTTGGTATGGTACGGCAGAATTCGCCATCAGTTATTAGCTTTATTGCATGAAATTTGTGCTTTTCTTAAGGTTGTAGTTTGGTGCAATGATATCTACAAATTAATTACTGTCACTGTTACCACACTGACCGTGTTCCATCGCTTTTCAATTGCATCTGTATGAGTATACAGTTTAGTTACTTAGTTTACTTATTTATTTATTATTCTTTAGCCTAAATGTTACTTTCTTTTATTGACCAGTTCTATATCCACGGGGTTGTATGCCATAAGGATCTATGGAATATATAACAATAAGAAATAAAAATAGTTCCTTACAGCTCCACAATAGACAGACTTGCATTAAAGTCTCGGTGACATAAAGTCATATATTGAGAGCAGAAGTAAAGAAGTAAACCATCATATTTTCTTGACATTGTCACTAGATGAATAAGAGCAGAAGACTGGGTAATTGTCTGCTTTTGATGGGAAATAATTTTGCCATGTAGATACATTATTAAGCTTCTTTGAGGGAAGTCTGTCATTTCAGAACCAGCTTTGAACATACTCCTCTGGGAGCTACTCTGGTATTAGATACTCACTTATTGCACTTTTTTATGTGGAATGCATGATTATTGTAAACGTATGTGGACCTTGACTGAAAAATTCTTGTTATAAAGAGAGAGCTTTTTCTTGTGATTGTGCTGGTGAAATCGTTGCTTTATAGTGACTGATGATGGTTCCTCTTCTGCAGTGCAGTTGGTGACGAAAGTACTCATTGTATTACTGTCAGAAAAATTTACAAATGAAATTGTTAATGGAATCTCAAAATACAGGTATTTAGGTATGGTGCTGGGTCAAATAATGATCAACATGCATATGGAATGCAAGACTGATAGTGTTGGTAGCAACTATAATAAATATGTTGAGTTCTGTGTGGCTTTGAAGAAGGTGTGAATCAGAGGCATGGCACAGACAGTAACAAGTGTTGCCAAGGAATAGCAGAACTCGAAGATGTGCACTAATGCTCAAGGGGCTCATATGGATGAGATTCTGTCAAAGTCTACCCTTTTTCCTACAGATATTTTGGTTAGTACTTTGTGTCCCTGAACAGGAACGTAAACCTGGAAGTCTAACCTGTGTGAGTGTTTCTCTGTAAGATGTAGTCTCAGACCCTTACCTTGCCTGTGGGGCTATCTCAGTAAATGGCAGCCCATGATCTTAATCTTGCCTGTGCAGGTATGTCAGTAACATGCAGCCTCAAAGCTTAACCTTATGTCCGAAGGTGTGTCAGTAACATGCAGTCTCAAACCTTAACCTTGCCTCTGCAGATATGTCAGTAACATGCAGCCTCTAACCTTGCCTTTGAAGGTGTCAGGAACATGCGGCCTCAAATCTTAACCTTGTCTCTGCAAGTGTGACAGTAACATGCCGCCTCAAACCTTAACATTACCTCCGAAAGTGTGGCAGTAACATGCAGCCTCAAACCTTAACATTGCCTCTGCAGATATGTCAGCAACAAGACACATCAGGCCTTAACCTTTCCTCTGCAGGTATGTCAGTAACATGCTGCTTCAGTAAGAAGAAGCATCAGACCTTAACCTTTCCTCTGCAGGTATGTCAGTAACATGCCACCTCAGACCTTAAAATTGCCTCAGAAGGTATGTCAATAACATGCAGGCTCAAACCTTAACCTTGCGTTTGCAAGTATGTCACTAACCAGCAGACTCAGACCTTAATCTTGCCTCTGCAGGTATGTCAGTAAAATGCTGCCTGAGACCTTAACCTTGTTTCTGAAGGTATGTCAGTAACTTGCAGATTCAAACTTTAACATTGCCTGTGCGGGTATGTCAGTCACATGCAGCCTTAAACCTTAACCTTGCCGCTGTAGGTTGTCGGTAACAAGCATCAACGGACCTTAACCGTACCTCTGCATGTATGTTAGTAACATGCCGCCTCAGACCTTAACTTTGTCTCTGAAGTTATGTCAATAAAATGCAGCCTGAAACCTTAGTTTTGCCTCTGCAGGCATTCCACTAAAATGCAACATGAGAACCTAACCTTGGTACCACATATATTTTCATTGTTATTCAGTTTCTTCCAGTGAAATTAAATAGAAAAGATGAACTTTTCTGCTGAAAAGGAAACCTCAAAATTTAATATTTGTTACTAAAGCCATACATGTTTACGTAGTGATACATTATATGTTGATGTTGGAGTCATGCATTTTTGATACCGTGGCTTGGCTTACTGTGAGAGTTGTTTTGGCAACCCTGATGTGTATGATGTAGGATGGCATGGACTGATTAAGGTGTGAGATATAGTCAGACAAAGAGGAAGCTTTGTATTGCATTTCCAGTACTGTTTTTACATTTACATTTACATATACACATTCCATTGATCCAATATCAGTCAAAGACTGCTGGGTATGAAACTTGTCACAATCAGCAACAATACGTACAATACAATAACATAGAAATTCAAAACAATATCACAACACATCACAATACAGGACAGTAACACAATACAACACAAGCAAGAATACAATTCTATTAGTCAAACATATGTCTTATTAGTTAAAAATAATCATAGCATTAACACAATCTATGTAATGTAATAACATTTGTCCCAAAATAGACTACCTTACAGCTATTGAGATAACTATTGAGATAAAAATTCTTCAACAGTATAAAAGTATGCATAAGAAGATATTTCTTTAGTGCATTTCTGAACCGCACCTCATTATGTTGCTGTTGGGTAATACAAGATGGGAGCTTATTATATACATTTATAGCTGTATAAATGATACCTTTTTGAATAGATGAGAGTTTATATAAAGGTTTATGTAACTTATTTTTTTGCCTTGTATCTATACCATGGAGGTACGCTTTAGTTTGGAAATAAGAAGGATTATTAATTACAAACATGGCTAATGAAAAAATGTAAAGGCATGGAACAGTCAATATATCAAGTTTCTTAAGCCAGAATTTACAGGAACTTCTATAGCTCAATCCCAACATTATCCTAAGTATCCTTTTTTGCAGTAAAAAGACTTTGTTTAAATTATATGAGTTGCCCCAAAACACAATACCATACTTTACCGCGGACTGAAAATTAGCAAAGTACACAAGCTTCAAGGCATCGATATCCAGCACATAACGTAATTGTCTCAATACAAAGCAAGCTTTACTCAATCTATTTAACAAGAAATGCAAATGATTCCTCCAGGTTATTTGTTTATCCAAGTGTAGACTTAAAAACCTTACAACCTCAACCTGAGGAAATGTAAGACCAGCGTATTGTATATTTAAGACAGTAGGTGCCTTTGTTGCTGTAAATTGTACAACATTAGTTTTTATTGGATTTAAGAAGAGCTGATTTGATTGAAACCATTTCAAAGTGTGAATTACAGCACTATTGGATTTTTGAAATAGCTGAGCTTGAGTTACAGCTGTAAATAATAAACTATTATCATCTGCAAACATAATTATATCAACACTTTTTTTGAGTAATACAGGGAAGTAATTAATATGCATGCTAAACAGCAGAGGACCCAAGACAAATCCCTGCGGAACTCCTTGTTTCACCGTACACCATCTTGAAATATTATTGGAATTTAAGTTTTTTAACTCAACTCTGCTTCCTATCGTACAGATAAGAGATAAACCACTCCAATGCATTTTCCTGAAGATATGTTGCTGGGGATAAGCAGCATTAGTCATTCAAGGAGCCAGTGAATGAAGGTTTGCAAAGTGACATGTGGAATAAATACAAATTAGTGTGTAATTCTGAGGTGGAGTCTTCTTCTGTTCTTTAATGATTGTGTTGGACATTGACCATTATATGAAGCTTATTTGATATAGATGACATTTTTTTGGAGTTCTGCTGTTGCCATGAATGGTTGCTACTCAGATATATTTTTAATTTTAAATTTAATTTTTTCTACACTGCCCCCAGGAGTGTGTGAAAGATTACCTTTAAAATCACCGTAGCTGTGCCTTTAGTTGTAAATTTAAATTTTTTCCCAATGTGCACTTTGTGTATATGTGAAAGGTAAGGTTTAAAACAATGAATGTGCTGCAACTCAGAACACAAATAAAACAAAATTAATTTTTGCAATCAAATATTTGCTTGAAACAGGGGAAGTATGTGTAAATTAGAAGAAAATTAATTTACAAACAAACTCAGAGCTGTCATGAGTTCAGAGGTTATCTTTTAAACACTCACAGAGGGTTAAAGTAGGAAAAAATTAAATTTTTTTAAATAAAGTTGGAGCTATCGTCAGTTTATATTTTGATCTCATTTTGTTGTGTTTGTGTTTTTTTTTGCAGGATTGCATTCTGGATCATATGGAAATATGTGTGACAGAAGCAGAAAAAAGGGAGACTGGAGCACTCAATATACGGGACTTCTACACTGTTTATTTAGTAGAGACAAAGTTGGTGCATTTGGTTTCTTCATCCAGCAGTTTTTCCCTCTTTCCTTTTTGGTTATTTTGGGCTGGTGGGGGGTTACCATTTGCCATGCTGAGTATGGATAAATAAATTATTCATCTGTTTGCCTTCGTGTGAAATGGAACGTTAAACACTTTTGTAGATTTAAGTAGTTAAAATTCTCTGACACAAAAGGCTATGGCGTGAGGAAGTGGCACACTAGAGTGGGTGTAGCAGCTGAAATGCTTGTCTTGTCATGTGGGTAGAGGGTATGTTTTGTTGTAAGTGTTAAATGAACTCCCTGTCACAGGAAGTTACTGCATTTGAAAGAGTTGTGTGTGGTTTAGGAAGCCCATCTGAAAAATAAATTATGCCCTTCTGTTTATGGCAGCCAACAGTAAAATTAGGTGCTGTTAAAATGTTCTCATTGGTGGGAAGAGAGGGGATGTATGATGCTGTATGTACCAGATTTGAGGTCCTCACATTGGTGAATATTTAGATTACGGTCTTTGGGAATGTGACACAGTGAAGCATGCTAGATAGGTACCAACATTTCAGAGGAACTTACTGCCTCCATGTTAAGGATAAAAGTATTAATGGAGGCGGTACTTTCTCTGTAAACATTGGCAGTATCTGCCAGACTACGTGGCGTGATATCACAAAATACAACATTAACATATGTATCTTGTTGCCAATCTTTTAGTTACATTCAGAAAATTGCGAAAAGTGACTAGCAGCTTTGTCATGCATGTCCGTCTGTGTGGAACAATGTTGGCCCCACTGGATGGATTTTCATGAAATTTACATTTCAGCATTTTTAAAAAATCTGTTGAGAAAATTCAAGTTTTTTTAAAATCTGACAGGATAACAGGTACTTTGTGTGAAGACCTTGCTACACATATGCCAGTATCTTGCTGACTTCTTCTAAGAATGAGAAATGTTTCAGATGAAAGTTGTAGAGAAAATCAAAACACACATTCTGTGTTGTGTTCAATAACGTTTTCCCAAAAATTGTGCCGTTTATGATAATGTGGAAAAATATGGTAGAGCCAGACAGGCCACAGATGACAATAAAATATGGTGCGTGTGCTTTGCATGCTGGATAACTGGGGCTACAGACACACACTCAGAATTTGTAATATTTATTGCTTTTCCACAACAACAGCGGTTATGCGAATACGCCTCAATTTTATGTGTATACGTACATTGCCTCTCTTGTTAAATTTGAAGAGGAACGACTAGCATAAAAAGTATCCTTATTTCAGATCTTTGTGGTGGAGTTGCTCAGGTATGGCCATTGCTGTCTGAATCTTGAGAAATGTAGGATAACTCCCATTACATTTTCTGTTTTACAGAACCTATATGAGAAGCTACTGGCAGATGTAACAACATATATTTTCACCAACTCATACACAAAATGAAAATAAAATTTATAGAAAACTATTTTGATTTTGTGTACAAGTTGGTGAAAATATATGTTGTTGTAATAGTATGTACACGGAATGGACAATTTTAGATTTATTGGTATAGCAGTTCATCCTGAAATTCTTTTTGTCTAACGGCTGGAGTGTAAAGCTGTTCCTCATATGATGTTTCAGTCTGCGTACTTAGTGTTTATTTTCCTTCATATTTATGTCCATGCCATGGCCTAGATGTTTAGATCCCAAGCCAGTGCATGTGTGACTTATGGTGGACAGAGTGGCATTTGGGATGTCAGTTGTCCCCTTCAGTCTCATTCCACCAGTCCTCCATATTCATATTTCATTCAACCATCAGTGCTGTATCATTTCCATAATGGGCATCGTCTTTAAACAAAATATTTTTCTCTCTTGTATGAACTCTTCTCGGGCTAATAGCCGTGTCAATTGTTTAAAAACCTCAGATGTTTCAGAGACACACTCAGTCGCCATTCTCAGGGAAAGTGATCTGGCAAATCACTTTCCCTGAGAATGGAGACTGAGTGTGTCTCTGAGATGTTGGAGGTTTTTAAACATTTGACACGGCTATCAGCTCGAGATGAGTTCATAAAATTTTGTCGCCATGAAAGCCTGAAGACATATTTTTCTCTGTGTTTCTCTTTCTTCATATTTATGTGATGATGGAATTAATTGTGTGTAGGTACTGTCCTCTGATGTGCACATTTAATCATTTTGCAGAGTGACTGATTTGGAGTGGAATGGGGCTGTGAGCAAGCTGAGTTCATTGTGGCGACGTTACAGTGAATTCGAACTTCTCCGTTCTTACCTTGAGGTGACATATCCTTACATTGTGTTGCCTCCATTACCAGAGAAGAAGGTTATGTATGCCTGGCAGAAGGTGGCTTCTGATACATTTGACCCAGACTTTGTTGACAGGCGTCGAGCTGGACTTGAGGTGAGAAAACACGTTCCAGGTCTATAATTTCAAGTATATTAAGTCAGTGAGCTTTATTTTATTTATATATGAAATGCAGTTCAGTTTCTAATTGTGAAGTAATGTAATGTTGCTGCTTTGTAGATCCTGAGAGTGGCAAATATGGCAGTGTGTTCTTGTTAAAGAGTTTCGGTATCATTAAATTGGTTGCAGAAAAATAGTGTAATGGTAAATTAAGATTTTAATACAGTTTCTTTAATGACTGCATGAACTGTGAAAGAGTCAGGATAGCTTAGTTGGTATAGTGACTGGACTACTGGCTGTTGGATTAAGGAACAAAGTTCAATTTGTGGCAAGAAGAAGAACTTTCTCTCTTCTCCAGTGTCCAGACCAGTTGTGGCCGCACCAGCCTTGTATGCATTTGATATGAGCAAGGGCTCTTGTCCTTACCTCCATCTAGTGTGAAGGTTAAGCATATATGGAGCTGTACCTCCATTACATCATTTGCCTTCATGGTTTGGTGGTTAACCTTTTAAAGCCTAGCGGTAACTTTACATACTATCAGGTTTAACATTCACAAATTCTACATGGTGCCCACATTGCGTTTATGTGTTTTGTACAGATCTCAGAACAAACAGCAGCTTTTGCCTTATAAAACAATAAGAGATTGGTTTTTATAACCGAAGTGGAGAGTGTTTACAGCGCGGTACGCACTGAGTCCTTATATAAAACAGATACACTTCGTCTTAAGAGGTTAATTAAGGAGGGGATAACTTCACATTGTACTTTTGCATAAGTTATGAAACATTTGCAGAGGAATTGAAAGTACTTATAGAAATGGAAATTTCATTTTTTCTTTATTTACTGGTATTTCATAGTGATACACACACACACACACACACACACACACACACACACACACACATACACACAGGGGTGCACAAATACCAGGGGACAGTTTTCCTTGGTGACTACATTTTTCTGTGGTGGGGCCTAATATTTATGGGCTCCCTTGTTGGAAGTTGTTTCATTTCAGACTTCTGGCACCTGTAACTTTGAGGTGGCTCCTGGATGTGCACACGTGATGTATCTATTTCTTCCTGTGGAATGATCAGCACATTGTACCACATCAGAATTTCTTTGAACAGTTGAATGGGCGATTCCTCTGAGATGACTTTGAGTGGACATGGTCAGCTGGTTACTGGAAGGGGCAGTTTGCATCCCATTCCCCATACACCTTTGTCCTAGTGATGTAAAACTGACTCCCAGCATGCAGGCATTGGTGGACATATGTGTCCATATTCCATGATTTGAACATGCTTGCTTAAAATAATGAATCTTCTTGACTCTCAGAGCTATAAATTTTCTTACAATCATATTTCAGATCCCTGTGTAATAAAGTCACAGAAGGAAAACTTGTGGGTATATTGAGAATGACAGCATTTGAGCTTTCCAACACTGTGCCTATTGCTGTACTCCTTCTAGGCCCGTGTGACTCATGTTAGTAAATGTAAGGTGCTTGTTGGTACCAAGGTGTTGTGAGGAGAGTGGCTGGATGGCTGGAAGGGACTGTACACTGGATGGAGAAGTGTGTCAGCTAAACACAGATGTGGAGGGAGTCAGTCCACAGGGCTCCTTTCTTTAGACTGATTGTAGTGTCTGTAATGTGAACCATACCTTAAGTGTGTTGTATTTTGAGAGCAGTGTTTTACAGCATTAACAGATATGAATAATTATTCATTATAATTATAATTTTTTGTCTGTTAAGCATCCTGTTGTGGTGCGTAGACATTGTGATGGTCACAGATGGTAAATGATCAAACCGGGTTGTAAAACGTAACATCATGATGTGTGCCAAAATACGGAAAAGATGTAATATGTAGACTGTACTGATACTTGTCCAGTGTGTCCAGATTGGAGTATTTCTATGTTCAATTTCCTACCTGGCTCTAATTAAACATACAACTGAGTCACCAAATAGCATGTATATCACACGTCACCAAGTTGGAAAAATCTGGGGAAGATATTGACATAACTAAAACTTTAATGCTAACAAATCTTTTAATATTATAAATGCTATGTCACAGACTTTTAACTGTTACTAATTACGGTGGAAATGATGAGCAATTTGTACCATGTCAGTTGTAAAGTATTTAACACATTGAATGCAATTGTGTACTTTCATGAAGGCCTGCAGGTGACCATGATCAGTCGAAACATGTTGCCTGAGTAATATGATTTGCCAAAAATTCATAAAATTTGTGTTGATAATATTAATTACCTGTATATGGATATGAATAAGTTTACAAATCAGAATTATGTTTAAGACTTAGTCAAGTTTCCCAGTGATTGGCATTTCATCTTGTTTGTTTGTAAAAATGGTTTTGTGGTTGAGGAGGTATTTTAAATAGACCTTGAACTATTTAATGGTTTATTCCTCAACAGCAGTTGACTTCTATGTTTTTCAGAACTTCCTGCTTCGTGTTGCCTCACATCCCATTCTTTCATTTGATCGACAATTTATTGGATTTTTGCAGCAAGATGAAGGTTGGAGAGACAGTATTAAAGACACAGGTAAAACTTTGTAATGTTTTGGACATAGAGAAGTGATATAACTGATCCTGGGCATTATAGCTAAGTAAATACTGATAAGGAAAAGTTTTCTGATTGCAGAAAATGAGATAAATCTGGTTTTGGTGTAGTTAGTTATACTGTCTTCAGAAATTAGCTTGTATAGTGATTGATGCCTATTTTGATGTTGTTCTGTCTACACATGATGCATTTGCTAACTTATTATTATGCAAGAATTAATTATATTATTAACTACATGATCATGGAGATTCAGTTTTACTTCTGCATATTATTGTGCGCGCGCGCATTTATTTTACGGAAATCTGAGTGTTGCAATCATCTGCTAGGGGTAGTGTCTGTCTGTCTGTCTGTCTGTCTGTCTGTGCATGCGTGCGTGCACGCGCGCGCGCGCGCGCACACACACACACACACACACACACACACACACACACACACACAGCAAGAGAGAGAGAGATGGAGGGAGGTAGAGGCTACCCCTGACAGATGATTGCAACACTCAGATTTCTGTAAAACAAATGTGTGATTGAAAAAATTTTTATCATAACAATGTGACATCTTTCTGTGGCACCTTTCAGATTTGATGCTTCATAGATGCAGACAGATTAATGTATCTTATTCCACTGTTTGGAAGCTGAAATTGCTTTGTAATAAAGCCACATGGGGTTGCTGTCCTATCAAATATTGGTTAGTTCCTTGGCCAGTAGACATGCGTTTATGTACACTGTACAAAACATTGTATCCTGTGAAATTTTAATTCTTTGAGATGTGGCCCTTTTATTCGAGGTGTTAAAGTGGTGGTGCATTTGCTTATTCAGGGCGTAAATTTCTCACAAAACTGTTTTTGTTCTTAAACAATTTTATTTACACATTTCTTATCCCTGACTCCACTAGTTTTGGACCTGAATTGACTGACCAGTCTTCTTCACGTCATCGTCTCAGAATTTTGATAATTTTCATGTCTAACTTACAGACTAGTGCTGATATTTAAACTCTGGAATGTTATAGCTTGAGACCCGTTCAGTTGGGTTTCTGTCATACTGCATAATTTGTACCATTTCCAGGAGAACACAGGGTGTATATAAAACATGATGTATTTTAGGTGTCGTAAGATAGAACAAGGGAACAAATTTTGACTTGTAAATAAGAATATAAATTTTTTCATGTTGGATATGTTGTTGTGACAACACTGAAGAAGCTAATATCAATTTGCCATGTTGATAAACTGATAGTAAAAGGTGCTGACTATTTGAGCAGTCACATTTTTGGTGAAGTGAAATTTGACACACAGTGATTGCAAATAGCTGTAACCAGCTGTTTTGCCACTTGGGCCCACCCAGTGAAGACTAAACATGAAAGAGGTGTTCATAAGGTGACTGCAGAATGTGTTCCCTACACAGAAATTACAGGCCACTTTCATTCAAAGAAGAAGGAAGAAACAGTGATACATATTTGGTTGTACTAAGACAAATTATAGTACAGCATAACTCAAATTATTGGGGTGCTGGTTATCCGGATCGCCCATTATCCGGATTGGCTTGGCCCTTCAGGTAACAATTGTCAAGAATCCTACAAAAGTAATTTGCCTTGAAATTACCAGTTATCGGATTGAGTACAGTACTATAAAATGTTATGGCTGTCTAGAACTTCAAATAAGGGTGGTTGTAAGGTTTAGACGCAGGTACATACTATAAACAGTAACAGCCGAAGGGGTTCCCAGATTAGACAAGGAATTTCCGATTGTCAAACGGATCTAAGGAATTATGTATTAATGTTTTATCTGTATGGAAATAAATATGTAACTTGAAAATAGCTGTTTGTAGAAATTTTTTCCACTCTAAACTGCCAACATAGCCTATTTTCAAAGAAAAAACCACCTATTCGGATTTTCTGCATATCTGGACGGCTCACGGTCCCACAGCTTGAGGAATGGATTGATATGTCTTTCAACAAGACATAACATATACACTTACCTGATCACCATTTATGGAAACCCTGTATTTAGGATTACAATATGTTTACATGGGTACCAATATTCAGTTGTGTTCTAGTCTTGTACACAGATGGTTATGAACCATATTTTATATTATCATAATATCATGCTTGACATGTTATTGCAGGTTATTTGCAGCTGGCTGAATCCAAACTAAAAGCGCTGAGTGTAGCTGTAAGACTGAAGCAGCCCGACAAGAGATTTGAAGCAACCAAGAATTATGGAAATGAGTTGCAGGTACGTGTGATGGAAAAAATAATAAGTATGTTTAACACTTCTCAGTTCAGGTTAAGAATCATTGAACCTTTAAGTGACAGGCATTAAATTGAAGTAACTGGATCATTACTTTGGGACAGGTATTTAAATTGAATAAAGCACTTTGCTTGTGTATTTGATGTGTGTTGCTGCAGTATTGGGACGGGAACAGATGAAGTAACAGGTGAAACAAGAGAATCACGTGGTATGGAGGTTTATAACTTGTAGTGTTAAATTAATATTATTATTAAGATGATGAAATCAAAGATTATGAAATATGTAGGACATGTAGCAAGTTTGGTGTGATTTGAACTGCATAAAAATTCTTGCTCAGAACACTTGAAAGAAGAGCACACCTTGTGAGACCTGGTCGTAGAGGGAGGATAAATTAACACAGATATTAGAACTGGGTGTGAGGGTGTGGACTAGAATGAGTGGGCTTGTGATAGGTTCCTTGGGTCTTAGACCCACTGTGCTATTGAGACTTTGGATATGGGAGTTTCTTGACCAGAACACTGTGACATCTCGAGATGGATTTGTATTCAGTAGGTGTGCAGTGTGGTATATTTAAGTGGTTGTTAGTGTCATGTGAGCGTTGAATGTTCTAAGTACCGTGTGGTGACCATTTACTGCAGAGTAACCTCAGCAACCTGCTGCGTGTGCGTGCGCGAATGGTGGAGCGGCTGTATGTGATACACAAGCTTCATGCCAATTACGGCCGTGTCTTTAGTGAATGGAGTGCTAAGGAAAAGGATATGGGAGATGGTTTACAGGTATTTCCATGTCAGTTTTTTGTTGTGTGTTTTCTGCATTAAATGAATACACATTGTTGAGGTAATTTTTGTGTGTGTGGTTCATTTTGGAACTGTTAGATGGATTTCTGTAAAATTTGGTAATGGGGTTATACTGATAAATTTGAAGCAAATTTAATTGTGATTTGTACTGACCTAGTTTGAGCCCTACTTTATAAACAAAGCTCAAATTGTATGTGCATGTTTCTGAGCAAATGGCTCATTCTACAAATTACCTGACATCAAATATATAATCATCAAAGAGAAAGATGGTTTTGTGATGACCAAGCTGTGTGTATGTGCATGTGTCTGCCTTTCAGTTTGAGAACCAGTTGAGCACATGGTGTGAGCAAACACCATTTACTATTCAGGATTCCAGCAGTGGGATGAAAACAGTCAGGACAGACACACTCATCATATGTGTAAAGTGTGTGCAAACGAACATAAAGATCGCTAAGTCTGTTGCTGCTTATGCAATGTTGGGCTGTGTTGTTAAGTGCATCAAGCGTGAGATTTTAGGTTCTCATGGAAGTTACTGTGAAGGTGACTGTGTTCTCAGATGAGAGGCTGTGTTGTGAGTTTTGTCCCACATAGGTGAACTGTTAATATGTGAACGATAGTGGAACTTCTGTCCCTGTAGCTCAAAAAAAATCATGTGTACTGTGTTTACTGGAATATAAAATGACCCTGCAAACAAGATGACACTTGTTCACAGCCTTTAATGTTAATGAAAATACCAGTGCGAAACATGTTCAATTTTGTATGCAAATATAAGGCTACATTCCTCCATCCCCCATTTTTCAGATGATGGAATAAAAAGAAATTCTGGTCTCTGTGGGGTAAATATGGTGTAGTCATATAGCAGGTGTTACCGGACTGTGGAAATGTAACGGTGTGTAAAGTTACGCAGCACTGTAACTAAATATTTGCCTGAATGTTGATGTGAATTTTTTCACACACTCAGCTTTCATTTTGTGCCTGTTTGTTTTATGCCTTTTTGCTTTAATGGCCCATGCCAATTTACACCACTTCTTAATTTGCACTCTCCCATTTCTAGTATAATGCCCTTTGGTTGGCTGCATTCAATTACACTAACCCCTTATTTCTGATGGGAATGTCATTTTTTATTTATGCCCACTTTCAGCATGCAAATAGAGCATAAAACGGGCTGGGTGTATATGTGTGAAAATTTAATGTTTGTATCCACGAAAATTATAAAAGACAATATTTCTCTCCGTGGATGTCAGTCATTTTTCAGGAATATAAATTGTCTTTGGCTCTATGTGTGGGAGATTTCAAAGTATTTTTAATGTTTTGGATGATTATGTTACTCATGTAGTAAGAACTAGTGAATGGCCTGTTGCTGTTTCATCTAGTAGGACAACATCTGACTTTAAAACACATGCCATCTAATGCTTGTTTGTACATGCAGAAAGCAGGCCATTATCTGGATTCACTGGCTGCTGGCATTGACGTGCCCCTAGAAGAAGAAGAGTTGTATGCTGATCAGCTAAAGGAATATCTGTTTTATGCTGGGGCCCTTCAAGCAGTCTGTCGGCGCCAGGAAATGTTGCAGTTGCAGCTAGAAAAAGCAGAGGCTCAAGTTGCATCATACATCACAGAAAAAGGCAATGTTCAGAAAGGTGTGTAAAAGTATAAGGTCATTATTTTATCTGACAACTGCCAGTTGGCAGCTTCTGTTGGGTCCTTTGTCCTATTAACGTAGCCCATTCAGCCAACCACCAACATGTGCGGAAGCAAATGAAAAACAATAGTTATCACATGCAATAGGACTCTGTAGTTTGTTATCGTAATCTCTGGCATAAAATCCATTGTAATTGTTGCATTTGTTGTTGTTGTTGTTGTTGTTGTTGTTGTTGTTGTTGTTGTTGTTGTTGTTGTTGTTGTTGTTGTTACACATAGAGCATGCAGTCTGTGGAGAAAACAGTTTCTCTGTGTTTGAAACATTTCCTGCCTGTAAGAATGAGGCAAAACTACTTAACCCCTGTAATTTACTGAGACACTGAACTGACAGAGTAACAGTGTACACTAAACCTCGCGGCTGTTTAGAAGTATGTTATGAACTTTAACAACTTGAACAAGGGTACCTTTCTGGCCTTATACTCCTTTCTTCACAATAACTCCATGATGGTGGCACCTCAGTGCTGAAACATGTAGGAGTTTTATGGCAGTTTTATTCTTCTGAATGTACTTTATTCAGTGTGTAAGTTGGTTAATGTATTAATTATAAGAATATGCATGGTATGAATAACATAAACATTTTTTAACAAATGTTGACACTGCAGTAGTGACTCAAGTGTACTTCCTACCTCTGTTTTTCACTGCCAACTGCTGTTCCCATTTGCAACCAGTGTTCTCTTAGACTGGCAACATTTGTAACTATAGAACAGTAAGCATCAATATTCTATGTACAGGTTGCCCTGGAATAAGTTAAGATGATTGTTAACATTCTTTATGTTTATTACACTTTGCAGTACCTAATGTACCAAAGCATTTACCCCCAACCCTTGTTTATGCCTGTTTGTTTTAGGCCCTTTTGCTGTAATGCCCCTTGCCAAGTTACACCACTTCTTAACTTGTACTCTCTCATTTTCAGTTTAATGTCCTTTGGCAGGCTGCATTCTATTATGCCAACCTTTTATTTCTGAGGGGAATATCTTTTTTATTTCCACCCAGTTTTTCAGGAATGCAACAGGGGCATATAGCAAGGGCTGGTTATACTAGTTCAGAAGCGCTTAGCTTTACATTCGTTTGATGTGCTTGCCATGAGTAATGTTACAAATGGCAGGGTGGTGTCACAATTCTACGTGTTTGCTCTGTACAATTTCTACATCAACAATGGCAGTCACATCTGAGAATCATCTCGTAATGCTGCTTGGGATTGTAAGCACGTGTGATCCTTGAAACTTAGGACAGAGCATTTACAAGGTGATATGTTTGGGGATCATCGGTAGCCAAGACATTGGTTGCCACATCCTGTTCAACTTCTGCACAGCTGATCACCTGAAATAGAGTAAAACCCTGTTAAGACATTTTTGAAAATTCGAAGAAAATCTGACTTACGAAGCAGGAAATGTCTTAAAAGGGTAGGGCCAAAAAATTATACTTTTTTAAGTTTTTGTGGACTTACTACATATGTATGCTACATATATATAATTTGCAGCTGTCATAACACATTTTCACCTGTGTCTGACCATCTAACTATTTTGTCTCTAACTTTCCTTCTCAGTTTTATTTACACCTTTGACTGTGCTGTCACTGACTTCTCATTCACAAGTTCACATTTCATTCCAGATGTTTACTTTGGCTTGAAATATTTTTCAAGCGTGGGTTGTCTTGCTCTTTTTTCAAAAACAGTCGCAGTATATATCTTCAGATTCCGTAGGTCCCCTAGTAGGTAGGCCATAAGGGGTGACCAGTCACTTTCACTAACTCTGCAGCGTCTTGAATTTATTTTCTGGAGTTGCTGACGTAACTTATCTCCACGTAGTCACCACACATGTTTCATAGTCACGCTACGCCATCACGCATTTACATTACCGCCGATAAATTACGTTTATACAAGTTGTCACTTGCAAGCACCCACACATCTGGCATGAGACTGCTATCCACCTATGGGGTGGCTTCAAACCTCCACATGGGTTACACGCCTCATGGTAGAACTCCACGCCAGCAAGGTGGAAGGCTGGGTGGCGTCGGCTAACACGCCTAAACTTCTTCAAATGTCATTGGCTGCCTGAGTTCCCTCCTAGTGACCAGCCAGTTGAAACTTCCACATGCCAGCGTTGCCAAATGCGGGCTCTTGTAGGTCACGGAACAGCTAGGATAGCTTCTGGCCCCGCCGATACAGTCTTTCGGTTGTCGTGACAGAGACTGAGTAGTGGGAACTGACTACCTGATTGCAGAGTCTGCATCACGGGAGAAATACAACAGCCCCATGCCATGAGGTTGCTTCATTCTGCTGTGTGAAAGTTGAGGGAATGACCTTGGAGATTAACCTATGTCAACTGACTGTGCCATTTGAATGCTGTATTTTGGAAACAGAACGAATGGAAACTCGGGGAAATTGTTTAAGATTTTGATACAGAAAATGTATTAAATGGGTAAAAAAAATTGTTTCGTTATTAAATTTGTTACTTCTTAGGCGGGAAATTTTCTCATGTGGGGACGTATTAAAAGGGCAACGTGTAATGTTAATCAAACAAGAGAATTTTAGTACTTTTTTATCCTGACTTCTTAGGTGGGAAAACATCGTAACTGTGGACATCTTAAACGAGTTTTACTGTACTGTCATGGCCAAATGAAAATGAGGTGGTGCCCCATCTTGCTTGAAGAGTAAATTATCTGGGAAGTTGTTTGTCAGTTGTGGTTACAGCCAGTGTTGTAGCATGTCTCGCTACACTGTGGCTATGGCCACTGCTGCAGCATGTCTGGGTATATTGTGTCTACGCCCAGTACTACCCAATGTCTAGCTATACCACACCTGACACTATGGCAAAGAAGACAGGACCAAGTATCTTGTAATAGGCAGCCTTTTTTTTTTTTAACAAAGTTGTTAGACCATTACTCCCTAACTCTATGACCATCCCATTTATGACCAGATGAAGTTACCAAAATTTTCTTAAGAAAGTTTCAATTCAATGTACTGTAAAAATGTTGATAAAATTTATTTTGAATTGCATTTCAAATTTTATGCCCAAAATGTTGATTATCACAATGTTCATTATTGGGACAATGGAAAGGTTACTTATTTGAATCCCCCTTGGTGTGCAGAAGGGTGTATATTCCACCTTATTTTGTATTTTCGACTTACAACCAGGTGTGTGGAATTCATACTGTTCGTAAGGTGGGGAGTGCCTGTACTAGTATCAGATTGACTCTGTGGAAGGTGATTTCTCTCAGAACGTTGTTTGGAAGTGATACTGAACTCTAGTGATGGTTTTTGATTTTTGAAATCAGGTTAGACTTTCAGCCTTATGTTCTTGTGACAGTAGTTTGCATGTATAGCTGCGTCAGTGCTACTGTGATTGGGATGTAGATGGCAGTAAACTTCATGTGTTTCCGCACACATCTCAAGTTACATAATCGCTGTAACTGCTTTGGTGTGTTTAATGCATCAAATTTTAGTTGTCTTCTAATTTTGACAGGCTGTTTTTAAGGATCACTAATGAGCCATGTTTGTTTGAAGCTTTGCGTCTCACAAAGCTGCTTGATTCCAGGATCAATTGAAACTACTGGCAGATGTCAGGTGACTGTCGAATTTTGTATGTTACATTTTTCATTTGTTTGGATTGGACTGCTTGTGGTCTGAACTAATAGGAGGACTCCATATCCTCAAATTCTCTGTCCTTCTGTACCCACATTAAATAGTAAATTCTTTCAGATGATTTTCTGCTTTCTGTAGAGTTGAATGCCTGTAGTGTATTTGTATGTGCAGATTATGAAAACCTTCCACTATTCACCATTTTTTTTTTTTTTGGAAAATTTCATTTGTGATTTCATAGAAAAAGGAGATAAAGGAACATGTAACAGTTCACAGTGACTGGGCTTGTTAAGCCACTAGCATGCAGCTTTTGCTTATAATGCCAGATGTCACTTATCTATTGGTTGAGTTGTTGTAAGTTGTTTTACACAGTCAGTGATATTCTCTGACTTTCCTCAGTTTTGGTACTAGCTGTGTAATGGTTAAAAATTGGATCCATGTTGATGTGACATTTTGCACTCAAAATAGCTGCAATAATCTGCTGAAAGTTGGCATTTATTATATACGTATATTTTCTTTGCTTTCCCATGAAAATGGTGGGTTATAATAAAGTGTTGGAACTGGGATTGAAATTCAGCACATTCCATTTTAATAGAATTGCCAGTTTTTGTCTGAAGGATAAAAAAGGCTGTGCTTTGTTCTGTGATGTAGTCAGAGACATTGATGGAAACTTTTTTTAATTAGGTGAGATTTTGGGTTCTTACAGTGCTGTTGCTGAGGATTCAAGTCTTTTCTTCTTATTACATCCATTTTGTAGTTCAGGATTCTTCTTTGACTTCTTGATCCACAAAGATGAATGTGCCATGATCCTTCAGATCCTCAGGAAACCATCAGAGAATGACACATTGCCACAACTTAGAAGACTTAAATCCTTTTTTTGTGATTAATTTGTGTCAGTGTATATGGCTTGTTGTTTCCTTAATTGTTGTTTTCTGTATTTATGTGTGTTGCTTTTTTCTGCTTTCCACAGGTAAGACTGGGCTAATGTCCCGTCTCTTTGGGAGTGTAGATACGGAGGAGGTACGTGAGCTGAAGGTGAATCTGCTAGAACAGAAAATTCAGGAGGGCAAGATCAGCGTCTGCAGTGCTCAGCAGGAACTGAAGTATGTTTAGATTTTAGCCTGCTTTCCTTTCTTAAGGAATGAAAATAGGCGTATGAGATCAACATGCTGTCTGTGTGTGTCTCTGTCCCTACAAACTGCACTGAAACTTGGGTATTACATTCCTTGAATCTACATTTTCTGTGATTCTACTATGCACATTTTTATCAGTTATACCAAAATTTTTGTAAGAACAATGTTATTTTCCTTGAATGTGTGTTTGTACTCTTAGCCCAGTTCCTAGTTTTTGAGCATAAATTGATATGTTGGTGCTGGTTTGATTACTTTCAATTGGTAATTACGAAAAAATGATTTTCATTTACAATTTCTTATCTTCTCGGTTGTGTTTGTGCATGCTCACTACGGTGCTTCTGATCCGTCATGCTTGCTACATGGTCTGCAGCTTCAAGGGATTGCCTGCAGAACAGAGCTCTGTTTTGTACTGCTGCCAAGCCTGAGTAATTATAAATAAGTTTGGTATGAGTTATTATTGCTTTTTGAATCTACTTCAAATTGGCACACAGTTTTTTAATATTCTGGTTATGATTTGTTGTTATTACTGCCAGTTCCAGACTCTTACTAAGTCGCTGCATTAGAATGTACTGCAGATTAAACTAGCATACAGTTTATTTTGTAGTATTGCATATCACTGTGTATTTTATTGTACAGTCAATAATAATTAACCAACAAACACACATTCTTTAAATTCTTTTATTTTTTTATTTTTAATGTAACTTCTTATTTGAATAGTTGACTTATTGCTACTCCTTTCTTATGGCCTGGGGTGGGCCAAAACATGTAGCAGATGGAATAGAGACATTTAGATGTTGTTTCTCCCAAAAAAGTTGTATGTTGGTTAATTATTATTGATCAGTTTTATTTTAGTTTGTGGTGTGATTTGTTTTTAATCACTGTGAGTGAACAAAAGAAGGGGAGAGCATTGTTTATTCAAGAGAAGATGGACATTATAGCCAACATGGATGATATTGAGGAAACATGTGCTAGCCATGCCGTCAGACTGGGAATTGTGCCATTGGCATTTAACACTACTGTTAACCTTTTAAAGCCTAGCGGTAACTTTACATACCACCAGGTTTAATATTAAAAAATTCTACATAGTGCCCACATTGTGTTTATGTGTTTTGTATGGATCTCAGAACAAACAGCAACTTTTGCCTTATAAAACATTAAGAGACTGGTTTTTATAACCGAAGTGGAGAGTGTTTACAGCGCGGTACGCACTGAGTCCTTATGTAAAACATATGCGCTTCATCTTTAAAGGGTTAAAAGCAGGCAAGACGCTGAAGAGTATTATACAAAATGTGGTGTGTTCTCTGGTCAAACTAAGAGGCAGTTCATTTAAAGATCTGGAGAATTTGTTGATGTTGTGGTTTAATGTTTAAAGTATGAGGCATTTAAAGACCCATGTTGCCTTATGGCTGGATTTAAATCCCACTGTTGTGCTAGTGTGTGCACGTCTTTGGGAAAAATAATGTATCTTTTTTAATAATCCACATACAGCAATTACACAAAAACACTTTAATCATGAACATTTCTTTTAGTACTTATGGCTGTGTTTTGGGTTATTGTGCAAGATTATGTCTATATGACAGGAATGGTACACTTTTTTACATAATCCCCTAATACATCTTTACAATGTAAATGAAGAAGTTATTTTTTGTATTTATTTTTCTTATTCGGGAATGTTTATGCAGCGTATAAACTTGTCCTCCTGTCTGGCAGCCAGCACTGAATAGACCTGTCTTCCTTCTCCTGTACAGTCATACAGGATTATATACAGTCACCTTTTGTCCTCAATGGACATTGTACAGTTTGAGGCTCAGTTTCATGTTGTACGGTTTCCATCATGTAGAAATACACGGTTCAACATCACTGGCCAGAAAGAAATATACACTGGATACTATTTGCAATTTTCACTGTAGATACTTTATCTCCTTCTCCTGCACTTGGCAGGCCAGTGTTTTGTGTGTTTTATGTCCAAATGGGACAACCGCAATGATGGTCTTTTATCTCCTTCCCATTTACAGCCTCGTTGTGGGCTGCAGGCACAAGATTATGAACAAATTTTTCCCTGAACTGTGTCGTTTTACTGCAATAGACCTTTATGTATTATAAAGGCATTTAGCACACTTTGGGCAAGTAAATAAAGTAACATCTTTTTTGTCTGCTTCCAAGTTCTGTGAATAATCCCATAACTGCTTACAAAGTTGTCACTTTTATCCGCATAGCTCATGTGTTTGATGTACTTTTGGATAGTTTGGGGCTTCAGGACATTACCCTGATTCATTCCAGGAATTTCCCAGATTTACAGTTCGATGGATGCTAGGTGATACATACATTTCCCTCCTGTCTTTCCAGCACTCGGCTGTGAGGTCACATGTATATTTCTTCATTCAGTGTGATTTGGGGGCCAAAATTTGGGGATGTTACATTTCTGTTATTTTGAACTGTGCCACAACATGTTATACAGGTCATCCAAAAAGGCAGGAAATCAGTTCACAAATTACAGTTATCAGAAAGGCTTTTCAGCTTCCACAGATTAGCATAATTCTCCATCAGGGGATAGAAAAGTTCTGAAATGTAGTTTTGTGTAAAAGATTGATGATGGAGGAGGTACAAACAAATTGCCTGTGTTCTGAATTGTGTTGTAGTTGTAGCTAAGTTCTGTGTTAGTGTTTGCATATTTAATATTCACTGGAACTAAGTGGGATCACATTTCGGTTTTTGTTCCTCTATAATGGACATTATACAGGGTGATTCACGACTTGTGGACGTTACTGCAGGAGGTGATTTCCTAGGTCTTTGTGATCAAAAAAGTTCATATAAACATATGTCTGATTTTGGATGGTTACGGAGTTATGGCCGCTTGAAACTTAGAGTAGAGGGTAACGATGATTGACAATAAACAGAACAAAATAATAAACCAGCATAATACATGATATATTTAAAGCATAAATGTAACATTAACTTCATGAACTTACCTTTAATTTGCATTGATCTGTGCTTAAAGCTGGTTTTTGAAATTGCCACCGCCGGCCACAACACAGGCTGCCGCTTAGTTGTGAACTCTGCGAGTTGCTCGTGGCCGCTTCCACTTACTGTTTCTGATGCGGTTTGCCACATCCAAAATGTGACCGAGCAATGCATCTCGCGTTCCCACCTTCACACTGTAAACCAGTTCTTTCATCCGTCCCCATATACAATAATCCAGTGGGCTTAAGTCTGGAGACCTGGCTGGCCAATTGTGGGACCGCCACATCTGATCCATCGCCCAGGGAAATGGTAGCTCAGGGAATTTCTAACTTCACGTGAAAAATGAGGAGGAGCTCTGTCATGTTGGAAGTACACATGACCTCGTTTATTCAAAGGCACATCCTCCAAAAGTCGGGGCAATCCCTCCTGCAGAAATGGGAGGTACGCCTCTCCTGTAAGATGACCTTCCAAGATGAAGGGACCAATCAGCTGATCATCCAGAACTGGACACCACACATTGACACTCAAATGTAGTTGAAAGTTGCTTTACAAAGTGGCGTGGGGATTCTCATCTGCCCACACATGAGAGTTGTGTGTATTATTGACACCGTCGTGATTGAACTGCGATTTGTCAGTAAACAGGATGTAATGATGCAACTGGCGAGTACATCACCCGCCAGCTGGTTCTGTAAGACGTGGTTCACACGAGGGCGTGTACAGGAATTAAAAAATGCCCATAACTCTGTAACCGTCGGAAATCGGACAAATGTGTATATGAACTTTTTTGATCACAAAGACCTGGGAAATCACCTCCTGCAGTAATCTCCGCAAGTCATGAATCACCCTGTAGTGCACTCGTGGCATCACAAATATTCTGAAATACTGTGCTTTTAATTCGCAGAGGTATTATGCATATCATTTAGAGGTGTTGACTTGTTCAGTTCAGTATAGTACTTGTATTTTGGGATTCAATAATAGTTATTTGTGATTTTTGTCTTTGCAGTGAATTTTCAAGGGCAGCTTTAAGTGATATTGAAAGATTCCAGCAGCAGAAAATTTCAGATCTTCGTGAAACACTAGCAGCTTACGTGGTTCTTCAGATCAAAATGTGTCGGAAGGTATTTTCATGGCTTATTACTCTTAGTGGTGTGAGTTGCAGAATATTATTTTAATTGCTGTGAGCACTGGGAAATGTGTTACACACTGTCTTGCAATTATACCGTGTGAAGTGTCCAGTAATGAGTTATGATTTGAATGTCTTGTGGAAGAATTTGTTGGTAAACATACACTAACAAATGATCTTGTCTGCCATCTGTGATAGCTAAACGTGCAGTAACAAATGATCTTGCCTGCCAGCTGTGATAGCTAAACATACAGTAAAAAATGATATTTTTTGCCAACTGTGATAGCTAAACATCCAGTAACAAATGATCTCTGCCAGCTGTGGTTGCTAAACACCCAGTAACAAACGATCTTCTCTGCCACTTGTGGTAACTAAACATCCAGTGACAAATGATCTTGTCTGCCAGCTGTGATAACATAGCCAATAAAGTGAATGGGTCTGTGGTGATAGAATCATGTGATTCTGAGGGTGTGGGGGGGGGGGCACGTATGCTGGATGATGTAAGGAATATCAGAGATGTTTGAAGTTAGGGAACAACCATCACTCGTCCTGCATTCTGAAGAAGACCGAGCTTTCAACCTGTCAGATTTGTCTTTTTTTTAAGATGCTCCCAAGTGCCATTATGTTTGTGTACTCTACACAAGTGTTTTTGGTTTTGTTGAATTTAATGTGTAATGAGTCATATAAGGTTATACTGATGGAATTTTTATACTAGAATGAGTAATATTGTGTATCATGTCTGTTGTGGGTACAGTGAAACTCATTTAAGGTGACATCACTTTGGACATTTTCCCACCTAACATGTTAGACTAATTTAGTACCTAAACTTTGCCTTTGATTAATGTGTGCTTTGCCTTTTAATACATTTACAAAGGGTTAATGGTCTTTAGTGTGACAGTTGCGAGGCTATAGTAAGCAGTGTGCATGTTGCAGTGTGACAGTTGCAAGTCTGTAGTAAGCAGTTTGCATGTTCTTCAGTGTGACAGTTGCGAGGCTGTAGTAAGCAGTTTGCATGTTTGTGACAGTTGCAAGTCTGTAGTAAGTAATTTGCATGTTCTTCAGTGTGACAGTTGCGAGGCTGTAGTAAACAGTTTGCACGTTCTTCATTGTAACAATTGCGAGGCTGTAGTAAGCAGTTGGCATGTTCTTCACTGTGACAGTTGCAAGTCTGTAGTAAGCAGTTTACATGTTCTTCAGTGTAACAGTTGTGAGGCTGTAGTAAGCAGTTTGCATGTTCTTCAGTGTGACAGTTGCATGTCTGTAGTAAGCAGTTTGCATGTTTTTCAGTGTGACAGTTGCAAGGCCATAGTAAGCAGTTTGCATGTTCTTCAATGTAACAGTTGTGAGGCTGTAGTAAGCAGTTTGCATGTTCTTCAGTGTAACAGTTGCAAGCCTGTATTAAGAAGTTTGTATGTGTTTTCCAGGGTCTTCAAACATGGACACACATTCGAGACTGCTTGGAGGCCATACCATAAATATAAAGTCAAGTGCAGATCTCATTGTTTGTTGGGAATGCCATCCGATGTGAAATTTCATGTTCATCACCACAATGATAAATTCGATATTAGCACCTGATTACGAGCCTGTTTATAATTAAACGAGGAGGCAAAGGAAAGAGGCTAAATTGGAGTTGAAGCTTACAACATGTATGCTATATTGTAGGCATCAGGGAAATAGAATTTGTCTGATATCGAGTTTATTTGATACTGACTTGTTGAAATGTCAGCATGAATGGCATGCCTTAGAAACATCACCAGTCACAGATGGCAATAATTATATCTTCACGTAATTGCCAGAAATAATAGTACTGTGTTCCAGTCAAGTTTATGGATATACCATGTGTGATATTCAGTCAAATGATTATATGTAATAGTAATAATACATGCATTCCATACCCTTCATCCAAATTGTCAACTGGTCATGTTTAACTGGACAGTTATTGTTGTAGTTTGTGGCAGGCATAGATGCTGTATGTTTTGAGTTTTGCAGTGTTCTAGTTAGCAAGTCACACTTGATGTGTGTGTCTTGTATTATACTGCCCTTCATGATTACTCCAAATCTACATTTTAGTGACTGGCTGTAATGTATTAACGAAGCTCTTAACATACATCTGTAGGAATGGAAATATGTTTCCAAACATTACAGTTGGTTTTTGTTGATGGTCAAATTGGACAGAAATTAACCTTTTAAAGCCTAGCAGTAACTTTACATACCACCAGGTTTAACATTAAAAAATTCTGCGTGGTGCTCACATTGCGTTTATGTGTTTTGTACGGATCTCAGAACAAACAGCAACTTTTGCCTTATAAAACATTAAGAGACTGGTTTTGTATAACAGAAGTGGAGTGTCTTTACTGCACGGTATGTGCTGAATCCTTAATATGAAAACAGTTTTTATTTAAAGGGTTAATGAGAGTGCAGATTCAGTTACTTTCATTGTAAACCACTATATGTGGAAAAGAAATCTGAGGTAAAGTATCTTGTTAATTTACTCTACAGTCACTGGTATATGTACAGGAAAGTCTGAACTGCAAATTAAGGAAAAACAGTTTGGTTTCTCCCTTTATACTAGCAACATTCCTAGTTTTGTATTTCGCTGCCAGTGGTGGCAACATTCCTAGTCTGGTTTTTCCCCTCAGTGGGGGCAACATTCCTAGTTTTTTCTCCTTAGTGGGGGGTTTCCCTGTGTCTTAGCAACGGCAGTGTTTGGTTTTCCCCTTATCCCAGCAACAGTGCTAGTTTTGGATTTATGAAAGTGATGAATTTGCCTTCACTGTGTTTTCTGCTAGTTGGGTTTATCCAGTCTTTCTGCGTATCCTACACATCGTACTAGTTGGGCCTTCCCTGAATAACATATTCTGTGCCTGAAACAGCATTGTTAAAATTTTATGGTTTTTTAAACATTTTTCTGTGCATACATTTCTGCATCCTTTACTGCTGTCTGTCATTGACAGATGGATGAACACTGAATTATATGGAGGTATATATGTTATGAAACATGGAACTTTACAGCTTAATGTTGTCAGGTAGGCTTTTGGAGGACCAGATTTCATTACATGAAGGCAAGTATGAGAGATTATGGACAATTATGGACGAAACCACTGCAAACATAAAAGCTTCCCCTCAAATTGCAGTACAGATTCTCATGAATGGGCATACTAGTATACAAAAACATAACCCTTCTCTTTTCCATATCTCTGTTTTCTGCTTTGTACCACAGCCACAATTCAGAAAATCTATGGATGCAGCTTTCTGTGCAATAAAACTCCTGTGCTCAGGTCAGTGATATAAGGGACACTATATTATGAAATTTACTCTGTACTTTTCACAAAATGTATATGTACACGTGGTTGCCACAGCTGTTCAAAGCGCTGTGCAAACATTATGGTAGTGTTTGGCATGCAGTTTGAATCATCACCATTCTTTATTTATAATTGCATATGTAAAACTTAATTGCTGAATCTTAGTTATTGTTTGTTTAAAGTTTTAAAGTTTAGCCACTATATAGTGTGATACTGAGATGGGAAGTAACCATAGCCAGGTCATATAATGGGTACTTCTTATTTCATATGTTTATGTTGCAAAGTCTTGTATCCCCCCCACAGTAATGTGAAGCTTCTGCACATTATAGAGAGTGCTTGGTGAAAGGAAATGTGTAGGTGTAACAGATTCAGCTGTAGTAATTTTGTTGTAAAAGATAATGCTTTTGTCTGTTTTGGACGTAACAAATATTTAATTTCATATGTGCATACACATTTTTTCCACGTACCATGTGGGAAGTTTTGGAATTCCATTATGACATTGTAATACTGTGATTATAACGTCTCCATATTAGAATGTTTACATTCCATGTATCGAAGTGTTTGAATTCCATAAACGTTGTTGTTGGGCTTCTTTTGGGCCACATTTGTGTTGAGTCAGTATGCATGTTAAATTGATACGTTGACAGCTTTACTGGTTCTAGTATGCCATTTGATTCTGGGATTTGAGGTTCTCATATCAGTGAATACTATGATCATAGTCTTCTGGGATGAGATGCCATGTTGTATGGTAGACAGTTGAGAGGACCTCTTCTGTGCTGAAGATGGAGGCATCGGATGCCTCCAGAACGTCTGTACCTATCTGTCATTTCCCAGAAGGCCATAATCTTAAATATTTAATTTTTAATCTCTTAAGTTATTTATGACTGACTCATTGCAAGAGCAATTACATGTTACAGCTGCTGGCAGAAGGCACACACAGTATACTAGTGCCATTGTATAATTTGTGCCACGATGTTCAAAGACTGTTACCTGTCACTGTTCTTGTAGTACAGGCTTCTGAGATGTTACAGTCTTCATGATCCTTTGGAACTGTACATATCTTGTTTACTTATTTTGGTAAATAATAATTATTAGTAATGTACATAAATGTGCATATAAAAACAGAAATAGTGAAAATATGTTTGATTAAAGTTTAGTTAACTTGACCATATTCTCAGGAAATGTAATTGAAAATTAAAGTATAACATACAGGTTCTAACTGTGAAAGACATACAGGTGAACAACCCAACGGATGTGGACAAAATGTAAGTGCTGGATGCAGATTTTGTTGAATTCAG
>BLKM01005931.1:0-57020 GCA_013340265.1 Coptotermes formosanus
CAAGTGGAGAGTGTTTACAGCGCGGTACGCACCGAGTCCTTATATAAAACAGATACGCTTCGTCTTTAAAGGATTAAAGTGTGGGCCTTGATAGTGCACGCGCTACGCATTCGGCACCCTGCCTGTTATATCTGCAGCAAAGGTGAAGCTGCCCTTTTTAATGTGAAAATCCTCATGGTCGCCAGTGTAACGCCACGTGATCAAAGTAACACATTGGGACGCCTTCTCATCCTGTTCCAATTGGGAGTAAACGTGACTGCTGTCTGTTGGCCCGTGATTTGTGGCTCTTTGCTGCTGTATAGGCCTGTGTGTGGATCCCATGTGGCTTATTTCCGTGGCTTCTTTTCTACTTTGTCTTAGCTTGATGCTTCTCCCCGACACACGTCGCATGATATCATCCAACACCAATGTCACTTTTTGTTTGTGCGTCTCATGAGAGACTTGGAGCTGGTCCGTATTTCCCGTAATGTACTTCCGGACGTAGGTACGTTATGCCCAGACCGTTTAATAACGAGCAGCGTGACGTAGATTTTGTGTAGTGTTCAGTTCGGACCCAAGCTTTCTGGGGAAACCGTGTCTGGCTGTCTGTCGCTTGGTTTCGTGTATCTGAAGGCTTGTAAGTTAGAATGTGCATCAAAACAAATGTCATTCAGTGTTTGAGACGAAAATAAATTCGTGGTGTTCGACAGCTTGTAACTCAGTTTATATAATTTGGCAAAAAAATGATACGGGATTTTTAGTAAATTATTAAAAGTTGAAATAATTGGTGCCGATTCAAGTGGCCGCGCGGTCTAAGGCGTAGGTCTGCGTCCGAGCGCTTGCTGGGATCGTGGGTTCGAATCCCACCGGGGGCATGGATGTTTGTCTTTTACAGTGTTTGTGTTGTCAGGTAGAGGTCTCTGCGGCGGGCCGATCCCTCGTCCAGAGGAGTCCTACCGACTGTGGTGTGTGTCTGAGTGTGATCAAATGAAATCACAAAAAAAAACCTCGACACCTGCTGTGAACAAGTAGGTAGAAGAGGGAATGACTAAGAAAGAAAGGAAGAAATACAGGGTGCCTCCATAATGACAGATACTTTACGTTCAAGAAAAGGAAAGCACATTTAGTGTCGTCGGTATTATTTTAAAATATACCGCAAGCGAAAAGAATACCGTTCCTTCTTTCAGAATTTGCAGTACTCAGGTCCGAAGTTAACAGCCCCCGGTGAGCGGGCAGTATGTTTATGTGCGTGGCAGAGCCGTTCTGCCTAAGCATGTACCTTGAATGCACCACGACTGCTTGCTTCCAGGTCCATTCCAATTCACCATTTATCCTACCGTTCTGCGCTTTAAAGTCTGAAATACTCTCAGTGTCGTAAAGGAAACTACAGTGAAATCTGAACACACTTTTGCGTCTCTGCGCGCAGTAATGTTGAGCAGAATGGAACCGCCAGTGCTTCTCAAGCTGCTTGGGATGTAATATATAGGTATATGACTACCAACCGTCAGTCCACAATTTTTAACTCAGCGCACTGCGACATCATCCTAAAAAATTATTTACGTCTTCATTAAGCTCTGTATTATCTCAGTCACAAACATCGCAACTTTAATGTACGTACAAAGCTGGGAAACGTTTACAGTTTTGAAGCGTTTTGCATAACCATATTACTGCCTCTTTCGTTGTGATTTAGAAAGGGGAGGACAGGAGTGGGGGTGGTTTCTTGATACTTGGTACATTTACATGAAATAACGTTTTGAATTTGCATTTAGTGTGAATGGTAATAAAGCCGGCGTACCATTGCATTGCAATATATACGCAACAGAATGAAACGTTCCGGCTTGACCTGGGTGGCAAGGTGTTACGGCAGTCATTGTAATGATGAAATAGCTAGCCCATTACTGATCACACGGTTTGTTGTTAGCTGTACGCGTTAATATTTGTAACAATGATTAGAATTTTACAACGTTTACTGTTATTTACTAAGACGGAAAATTGTGATAGGTTTGAGATGTGAAACAAATGTGTCACATCTGGAAAAAGAGAAATTCGGTTCATGCCTTATGTGTAGATTGTGCGTTAGGGAGTAGGACTTCTAATAATTTTAACGGTACATAAGCTATATTGATTTTCAGTCATTCGATACCCGGAGAAATATATTAAAATAAATTACGCTACAATCTCGAACGTGCCCCGTCTAGTGCAGCGTTCTAGTAGTGTTAGGTCAAGAGAACAAAACGCGAAACTACTGATTGTGTAAAGCTTCCCGTGTTTCTCCCTCTTTGATATCACCTACCCCAACTCTGCATCGTAGTGTACATTGAAGTTTTTGGCTTCAAATTCTCCAAGAATTAGACATGATATTGATAGCTGTGCTCGTCTTGCTTTCGTCTCTCCTTGTCACTGTCGGTTGCTAGGTAACGTGTTGGAGGCCCACCCCGTAGGTTTGTTACTGCTACAGAATAAACCAACTTGAAAGTAAAACAGATAAAGCGGGCCGTTTTCTTTTGCACGACTAGAAACAATATGGGAGACGATGAAAGACGTGAAGAGTCTTTGTGAAACACAGACCGATCATTTTCCATTCCGCTTCCCACCACTTGTCATTCAAAGTTTATTTCTGAGCAGTGACTTAGCAACAGCGAAGTGAAAGGCTGTTCAGAAATAGGATGACTGCTGTTCGCTGCCAAAAAATTCTGCCATTTTGGTCTGTGTGACTAACCCAAAGGTATGACAGCGATGGCTAGTCTGTCTTAGAAATGTTAGGGATTTCTTAAGGCTGCTCTGCACAACGTTAGGAAGGTGCGCCTGAGAATGTAGCTGTATTTGGTAATACGTTGCCAAGTCAGTAAATTGTAGAAAGAATGCAGTAGGGCAATGAGGTTGCTTTAAGGTTGATTTTTCAATGGCAGAATAAGTAAGGGAAATGACAAAGTATGAAGAAGTTGAAACGAACATAGGTCGGACAATCAAACAATTGCAAAACCTGCTTCAGATTAATTTTTCTGCCTTCCCATTGTCGTCTATGTTACGTTGCCTTTAATCCCTGTTGAAAGCCTTGTATTGCAGAAGGGGATATTCAACGTCTCCAAACCCTGCAGGGGGCCGCAAACAAATTTCTAGCAGAAAAGTTCTATTTCTTCAGTAGGCTTTCATTTTATATTAAGCAATGGAAGTTACTGTTAATGAATTATTAATGTTATTGTAATAAAAAGTTGGTTAACTAACTCTGATTTTATTTTTTGGACTTAAATTATTGTCACAGTATGGAACAACATCATTGAGAAGCTAGCAACTTTGTTTCTGATACTGATGATTTTTTAATAAGTACACAGATTTACATGATCGAAAATTGTGACTGAAGTGCACTTACGTTAGTTATTATTAGAACACATTTAAAATTGAAGGAATAAGGAGGATGCTTGGCTTTACCCCTCCATGTTTTGTCTCCCCCTCTCTTTGCCCGACATTGGAATGTTTCCAGAACAGGATGTTCTTGTGCAATGTGTGCGGAGTCCTTTACAGCTGAAATGTTGCCTACTTCATCTATGCGTGCCAATTCACAAAATCACGACAGAAATTGTCCTTCATTCTGATGAGGGAGCATAAGTCAAGCGTGTTCAAGACACCCGCCGACAAACAGCAGACAAAATGGGACCTGTCGCGGTTTTGTCTCATTGCTTTAAACAAAGAAGGACATAAAAGTGTTTGGACGTTTAGTGTTAGGAAAGCTTTGACAGTGTTACGGGTTTCTGTTAAAAGCTGAAGAGGACACAAGCCGGAAAACGAAAATTGTCCCAAGCAAGGCTGTGTGGTCTTTCTTGTCAATAGACCTTTAACGGATACATCGATTTGACACAAATGGTTTCGATACAGTGATATATAACACTGCACATAATCGGAGGATTTTATAGCAATTCATAAAGGGCTTACTTTTGACGTTGTTACAGCAGCAGTGTCTCAGTTTTGCGTTATGTTTGCGGGGCTTGACTTATGAGTGAGCCGACAATGTAGTTTGTTGCAGGTCGGAGTTACTGGTAGCAAGACTGCTGTTTGTAAGTGGAATAAATGGATATGATACATTTCATGCCTCGTAGATGAGGGCATGAAAATCGATTATGTGGTTTCATGTGCTTTCCTACATGACAGAAATAGCGCATACTGCGAGACGCGACGGGAGACTGTCACAGAGATGGCAGCTAAACACACAAACACAGACAAATGACCTATCTCTAGGCTACCACACTACATGTTATCAGTGACCCAGAAAGCATCCGAAATAGCGTGGCCTGTGGGCAGTAGATTGTAAGCCTCTATGTAAGGAATGTTCATATTGTGCTATAAAAGAATTACATTTGTGCTTCTTCATCGATACTTTCCTCTGGCACAAATCTTTCTTTTATGAACGAAGTATTGTTGTATCTTCATTTCTGGTCGTGCAAGACAACATTAAACTCATTCTAAACTCCTCAGCGGATGTGGAAATTTGCCTAAGCGTGTTACTCTGACGAAGGAGATTAAACCTCCGAAAGCTTAGAAGTGAAACAAAACTTGGAACGGGTCGAAGTGCCGAACAACGCAGAGTGACAAGAAATCGGAAGTTTCTCAGTTGCACGTCCTTAAACGACAGAAGAACCTGCCTTATCTGAGGCACATAATTTGCAGCTCCGTATGGTTGAATATAATGGAGGAGGTGGCTTGTAAGAAATTATTGAGATGTACAAACAAAGTTCTGGTTGTAGACCGTGGTACGTAATTAGACAAAGGTGAATCTGAGTGGTTGAAACTTTTAAAGCCTAGCGGTAACTTTACGTACCACCAGGTTTAACATTAAAAAATCCTACGTGGTGCCCACATTGCGTTTATGTGTTTTTTACGGATCTCAGAACAAACAGCAACTTTTGCCTTATAAAACATTAAGAGATTGGTTTTTATAACAGAAGTGGAGAGTGTTTACAGCGCGGTACGCACTGAGCCCTTATATAAAACAGATACGCTTCGTCTTTAAAGGGTTAATACGATAATCTATGTAAATTACACATATAAAATGGTGGAGGGGCTGCCACCGTGACAACCCAGTGTTAATCGGAAAGCAATCCTAAGCTGTGAAAGACAAACGGAACTTAATAAATGTTGTTACAATTTACAGTTTCTCAACTGTAGTGCCCGAGTTGGATGTCAGAGCATTTCGTATTGAAATTACGGTGGACACAGTAGCACTGTGAGGGGTTTCTCTTCGAGTAATTCTGCTTTCTCCTCTAAATATCAGGCCGCTAGTTCTCCGTACTCACAGTTGCTGTCTGCCATTGACACTCTGTGGCCACAGACGTGGACACGATCGCTGAATCAAACACCAAATAAATGTCAGAATTAATTATATGAGCCTCGTTAGAGCTTTAATGCCGTGGCAGCCTAAAGCACACAGGAATTGTTTGTAGAGAGTTCTGCAGATTACAAAACTAACATGACTGTAGTTCGTTGCAGTTTACTTTCATGCTGAGCCAGAGTGCTTCATCTTGTCGGTAAATTCTTCTCCCACTGACATCTATTATAAACTGGAAGTTGAGGGTAGTTGTGTATGAGACAAACGTAATAAGCCCAGCTGAACACGACCATAAACGTATTATATTTGCATGGTCACGAGAGATATGATATTAATGTATCAGCTTCATTGTCAGTATCTATTGATGCAGCCGATAAAGTAGCAGAATTGTGTTGAAACTTGTAGGGTTCTATGCGTGTTGTGATTAATATTTTTGAAATATTATTTTCAGATGCATTTAATTGGGTTTGACGTATGAGTCGAACCGCTAATGACGTAATTAAAATGCTTATTGTGTAGAAATGATTGGAAAATCATGTAGAATGAAAAGGACCTGGTTTAATTTAGGATACAGTATTTGTTTGAAAAGAGCGGAGAAAATTTCCGAACGTATAGGCTTGTACTCGAAACAGGGAGTCTGTTTCAAAAACAGGGAACATTTATGTTAAACGCTCAACTGCAATATTTAGTCTAAAACATGAAGGACCTAAATTTAAGTTGATAAAATGTGAAGACATTTTGGTGTTATTACAAATTAAGTCGAACGCAATTCAGTGAATGTATCCCGAGAAATAAGCCTTAAAGTAATACGGATCAACCAGCTTTAAGAACAGGGCAACTGATACGAACCTACACTGTCAGCTTTGTGATTATGCTAGTGTCATTATTTTTTGTCCGTTGTTTGTCACCAGTAATGATTTTGCACTATGAGGAATCCAGAGCGCCCAAAATTTTCAGTTTCTCCTGCGTTTGAATTTTTTTACAAACAAACGCATTCAGCTTTATTGTCAGTTCGTCCATTTGTAACTCCCACTTTCTGCGTATAAAGAGAGCTGAAAATCCGTTTCACGTGTCCAAGTGTGTTTCCGGTGTTTGTGTATGTGTGTGCGATCATGTGCTCCTGTATTTCTGAAACGTCTTTGATACAGGCAGCCTTATGGAAAGCTCTGTGGATCCTTATTTAGCTGGCTGTGTTCATGCTGAAGGTAAAATGTTAAGAATTACGTTGGTGTATACTTCAGAATTTTGAAAGGTTACTAAAGTTCCAGAAAGTTATTGTTAAAGGCCCTGTTTGCCTGGAGAGACGGAAACACTGACTGTTTGCTGAAAGTACTCCTGTATTACGGTCCTGTTATTTGTCCAGTCCGGGTGGGAAGTGTCACCAGCTTCAAATACAGGATCATGGCCATTATGGTGCAGAACTTACTTGAAAGGGTCCAGTGAGTGACGCATGGTAAATGCCGCAGAAAGGGAGGAGTCTTTGATGAATTTGTAGAAGTCGGATTGTTGAAAACTTGTAAGTCTTTCATAAAGTTCAGCAAACAGAGGTATGCGCACAAAATTAAGTCTTCTGTATTCGATAACGAGAAACAGCGACAAGAATAAAACCCGCTAAATTTTTCGTAGAGTGGAAGAAATGGAGAGAAGAAAAGGTAAATGTGAAGAAGTGTACGTGATCGTTCAAACGCACAGTATCTCAGTTGCTGTTGCAATATTACTGGGACAAAGTTCCAAGACGAGTTTTCAAGTACCGTCAGCACAGCTGGCTTCAGGAAGTATAACTTTGAAAGAAAGGGAGACGATTGGTACACTCTTTGAGAAAAAAAAAATATTGGAACGAGCCGTCGAGTTTGCATACCGCAGCGGGCAAGCATACACAGTGACAGACAGGCCGGTTTTGAGGGGCTGGCTCAGTTCCATAACGCCGCCGCGACGCTGTGTAACGAGCTTAGAGTGGGTGTGAAGAGAGGCAGGACCACCTAGCTTGTCCGGGAAAGTGATCAGCTCTGCTACGTTCCGCGGAGTGACAGGAGTGCTGTATTCCTACGGGAACACTACCTACTAATTCGTTCCAAATTTTGTTGCTTATGTTTCAAAGAGGAAACTGCGTTTCACTCTGCACTAAATTTCTGTAAGCGTGGACGGACCGCAAATGTATGGAGGGTTATGTCTTCCGAAAAATTGTAATTCTTATGTCATCGTTTGTTGAATATTCTGAAGTCGGTCGTATGAACTAAAATGTATCGGAAAACTTCGTAATTTTTACTTTTTGTCAGGTGTTATTGGGATGATGCAATTAAAGTCGATGTGTTGGGGCTGCGGCACGCGTGGGAGACGGGATACGCATAAAAACTTCTGAACACAGAAAATTACTTCGAAAAGAGCGGGGTCGAATATTATTAAAATTAATCTTTATTGAACAGGTTATGTGATGTGGGCTACATTCATCCGGATATGCATAGGACTGAGTGGCTGACTACGGTGCGAATGGTAAGTAACGTCAGATTCCATACAGGGTGAGAATTCCTTGTCCATCGGAGGGATTATCAGCTTTGACAGACGACTCAGTGAATCAGCAGTAACGGTTCTGCCCTTAAGTATACACGTACTTCAGAACAGGAAGTGCTGTCGGTTCTGAAGACATCGTTATTAGTCGTACTCATGTCGCGCTCTCTCAGTCCCGCGATTCACAGTCAGTCTGCCAGACGACGGAGCGGCGGCGACGGAAGAAATCATCCAAGTGGCTACCTTAGTTCTGCCGACAGTCATCTGCGTATTTCACAGTGCCGATTCCTTGTCCTGTTTTTACGTCTCCAGACACTCCAACAAGTTCCTTGGTTACATACTGTCTGCATATGCGGAATATAATCGGTGACAGACAGCACCCTGACCTAACTCCTCTCCAGCCTTGCCACTTGTTGTGTCTCCTTGGTCCAGTCGTACTTCGGCGCTCTGATCCATGTACGGTGTTCTGATCACTCATCTTTCGCGCCAGTTCCTTAGGATTCGCATTAATTTGGTTCAGTTTACACGGTCAAATGCCTTCTGCCAGTGTATGAAGTAAGCACACGTTCCTTCATCTGCGTCCCAAGTCAGTTCCGACATTTTTCTAAACACCCATGTTGCATGTGCGGTGTACAGAGTAATCACTTTAGATCGCTGTGTGTGACTACAAAATGTATTACTTAAATGTCAAAGCCGTACTATAATATGTGTCATGCCCTGACTATGATTATATTAACCCTTTAAGGACGAAGCGTATCCGTTTTATATAAGGACTCAGTGCGTACCGCACTGTAAACACTCTCCACTTCGGTTATAAAAACCAATCTGTTAATGTTTTATAAGGCAAAAGTTGCTGTTTGTTCTGAGATCCGTACAAAACACATAAACGCAATGTGGGCACCACGTAGAATTTTTTAATGTTAAACCTGGTCGCATGTAAAGTTACCGCTAGGCTTTAAAAGGTTAAGAGAATTCATCGCCAGTTGATTATTGCATGCAGCAAAACCTTAGCGGCCACATATTTAAAGACGACCGCGAGGTGGCAGCAGTTGTGACACGATGAATGGTAACGATAACATAAACAGGGAACAAGAAAGTTCGTGCAACGATAAGATAAATGCGTGCATTGTGACAGGGAGTAGGTATGTGCACAATTAGCGGGACAGTAGTACATTTAAATATGAACTGTGCTTCTTAGAACTGAAAGATAAGCCATTAATATATGCAGTGTAAACGTATTCTGTGACCGACGTCATATATCTGCCAGCGAGCTGAATAGCACCGTATGTTCTAATAATGTTGTTTACTGAACGTTAGAATCGTGTGGAAATGATGGGGGCTGTCCGAACCCTACCCACGCAGCATCCCACCGCACCTTCGGAAAGAGGAAGTCATGTGAAGAGCATTCCTCTGCCTCTTCTTCACCCTCTTCCATTCTTTTCCGCATTGTTTCTTCAGCCCCTGCCGGCACCCCTCATTTTCACCACTATTGATCACGTTATAAAGGATGCGTTCGTTAGGCACCCACGGAGCACGGTGCGGAAGTTTCTTCAATGGGCGAATGAGACAAACAATTTTGTGTCTGTGCTTTGTTTGGCACCCAGTCATTCATTCAGACATTATTCGCGTTATTTGCTGATGACTACTGGGGTAGTTTATAGTACCAGTGTTCCTCCTGGCAGCCCAGTTCGGTCGACACCTTGGCACCTGTGCCGCTGCATGCCAGTCGTTCTTCTGCCACGCTTTCTTCTTGTCGGATTCTTCTGCAAACTATCCGACCATATGTTAACTTGGTGGCCGGGTATGACTGTCACACGAACACACGAAATGTGGAGCGATTTGTGTGAACAACAGAAGCGTTTGCCTCAGATCTGAGATAACTTAGTAACAATGTTCCCTCTAAGCTGCGCGGGTGCGCGGCCACGCAATAACTGGAATGCTTCCGCTCTCACTGAATTGTTGCCGCGCAGCTGGAATTTTTCACTTTTCGTTGTAAATATTCTTATTGTGCATATTACAAAAAAAACTTTTAAATTGTCGCGCAGTCGTCAGGTCGTGTAAAAATTTTCTGCTCAGAGCAGTAGCAAGTCTGCGCAGGTGTAAAAATTAGAGGAAATTTTGCTTAGTAAAGTGGCCAGCTACGGGCTGGGCCACCGGGATTCGAGTCCCGAAAAGGGCCTTCATTACAGTAGGGTAAATATTATAAAGTAAGAATTTAAAGTTGTCCCTCTGCACATTATAAAGGCGTGTAGGGAAATGGTGGTATGGCCCCCAGGGGAGAGATACAGCGTATCCACTGAAAAGAGGGTTCTGTACGCCGCGTAGCCGGTCCTGACGCTTTGGAAAAGAGCTGAACCCTTTGCTTCTACCTTGAATCGAACTCCGACCCCTCGTACGTCCAGTCTGGGAACGTTCGCTCACATCCCGTACAGTAAACCTATAACAACTATCCTACAACATGGAACCCTGATACGGTATATAACAATCTTTATTCAAGTTTAGTTTCACGAACGCATGTCAGCACATCGCGATAAGAGTGTTTCTTCTGTCCTTACGAACAGAGACTCTTGTACTTGTTCAGCATCGTTTGTGCGTGTTTATGTACATGCAGCCTCAGAAGAACTGTTCCCGCGCATTTTTTATTTCCCTTACTACCAAACGTACAAAGAAATCCCCAGTAACCAGCCACATTAACCTTTTAAAGCCTAGCGGTAACTTTACGTACCGCCGGGTTTAACATTAAAAAATTCTACGTGGTACCCACATTGCGTTTATGTGTTTTGTACAGATCTCAGAACAAACAGCAACTTTTGCCTTATAAAAGATTAAGAGATTGGTTTTTATAACCGAAGTGGAGAGTTTTTACTGCGCGTTACGCACTGAGTTCTTATATAAAACAGATACGCTTCGTCTTTAAAGGGTTAAGGGAGGTGGAATGGCGAAGTCGGTATAGTGACTAGCCTAGTGACGGAACGTCCCGGCCCAAATGTGGTTGGATTCCCGGTAAGGGCGAAGCTTCCAGCCGTTACCTAGTCGGTAGGTACCGGGTACTCTTTTTTGGACATAAAAGCGAATGGAGCGTCAAGCTGACCACTCACGTATACACTGCAACGTTAAAAATGTGTGGAGCTACACCTCCACTCTCCCATATACCTTCATGATGTCCCAGGGATAAGAAGCTGCAGTAGTGTTGACACATCTGTGAAGGTTGTGGGTCGCGGTACGTGGACCGCAGTTTCATGCTTTGCCTTTGTGTCACTTTTCTCATTAGTATACTGCAATGGAGGCAAATTATCGGGCGGTAGGCACCACGGGCGGTGGCGGGGTTGCAGCTACATGTGGCTTGTATTTGCATTTTGATGAAGTCCTAAACCCAGATTATTGAGGTAGCTAGATATCTGCTGTCGGATTTGCGAGCTTATACATGGCCCAACTGGAAGAGCGCCGTGAAGCCGACCTCTTTCTGCATAAGGAGTAGCTAGCAAGCCACAGGCTTAACTGCCCCACTAAAATGGTGCAAACCGGCTAATAATGTTACTTTCTGGAATTTAATTTTGCTGAGCAAAGGAAAACTAAGAATGTTAGTAAAAATAAAAGAAAAGAAACGATAACTTCGCTTTTGAAATCGACTTTCCGATTATAGAGTTAGCGTTCAGATGTGAATGGTTCAGGAATTGGCGTCACATAACAGACTTAGTAAGCATTTCTCGATTAAGATAGTATGTTCTGATATAAACATTACAGCCACTTTAAACATTTCATTTATTTTGCTTACCTACTCACGCTTTTTTTCGCGGGGGTAGTGCAGTCGGGGCGTGGCGTTAACCACCCATCCCCATCTAGCGCCGAGGTTAAAGAAAGAGTAGAGCTTTACCTCTACTCACCGCCGTGGGCCTTCACGGCCTGTTCTAGTGTAACTTTACCTTTCACTCGTGCGTTTATACGTATATTCCTGTTTCTTATATAAGTCCGTGGAGCAGGGCCATTCTTTACTAATAGTTCCTCGGCTAGTTAAGGGAGTCTCCACACTGTGTAACCCGCACATTCATTACAGGGCTCACAACAGCCAAACACTGGTCCCTGTCATGGGTCGATATGAATATTATCGTCCCATGTGCGCCCACATCGTCCAAGTGGTCTCTTTCGTTTAGATGCATTCAGTGCTAAAGTTGGATAAATCAGTACTGGTTACAGGGTGTTAAAAAATGTACATCTTGTATTTTAAATGACTTCCCTGCCTTTGTTGGAAGTTGTGATCAGACCATTTTGAACACCCTGTGTACAATTATACAGCTATTTTCATAAAACTTAATCGAGCAAGTTAGCTTAGAGGTAAAGCGGTAAGGTAAAAGAGAAGTTGTATTTCTTTTTGCGCGCGCGATGCACATTGGGAGTGGAGGGTGTAGTTACTTTCATTCTTAACCTCGGTCCTATATGGACCTGAATGCTTGACATCACGCCCCGGCCGCTTTGTAAGTGGTACCCATTGAATAGGGGGTTTTGTGGGCCCATCAGCCGGCCGGGACACATGAAGAACACAAAAATTTCAGGACTCGTCCGCGAATGGCGCCGCGTCTCCCCGCTCGTCTAGGTCTTAGCCTAGTCACTATAACGACAACAGTACGCTCGTATTGCGGCAGACAAGTCCACCGAACGTGGCCGTGGACGGACTAACTTCAGCAAGACCTGTCATGTTTTACGTCAGATTCTCCAGTAAAATTCCAGAACCGTACAGCTGGGATGCCCTTCCTACGGATCGTATTACTTCGCATTTATAATTCATACACATTTAACCATATCGTTATGCAGAACTGTGAAGTGTCAGTAGTTGACACGGCGTCCTAAACTTACGTACTACGTACACGGTGCGTGAACATACCAGTTTGTCACATCTGATTAAAGCTGGCAGTGTCGTGGTTACTTCTGTTGATTCGTACTCGGTACCTCTCGAGGCCAAAACTCATTCCGGATGCCTGACATCGACTGAGAATTCCTGTGCTTATCCTCAGTTTTCGTCATCGAATGTCGACATAATTCCATAAAAGTAGTCACAAGAGGTATTTCTGTCCCGTTTTAACACGTACTTGTATCTTCCGAATCTTTGTACAGTATTATGTAACTGATAGATAGTCATCAAACAAACAAATAAATAGATGGCCTGGAAACTTAGAGATTGGGTGGCTGGCAGTCCTGCTTTATGTTAAGGACATTCGGGGTTGAATTCCCGATCCAGAGTGCGAATAATTTGACCGAGATAACTAATGAAAATGCTGTGATGGTGGCCTAAACTAGGGACCGATATTATTACTTGATGCCCTTCAGAATGCATGATTCACTGTCAGCGTACCATGTGACACAGCATGACAGTGCCGAATCAGGGGCGCACCCAAGGGGGGGACTGCTGGACTGCAGCCCCCTGAACCCCCAAAACCGAAATTTAACAAAACAGATTTTGTAAATATTATGATATTAGAAGTTTTACATGATTGCCCTTCAGCCTAAATCAGCCAGTGAAGTCGGCTGATTACTAGTACATTAAAATTTTGAAAAATAAATTAATAAAACTGAAAAAACAAGAAGGTAGGGTACTGGTATTGAGTCATGGAACATGTAGTTATATTTGCATGTATAGAAATGCAATTGCAAACAGTGTTGTGTTGTGCTTACAACGTGACTCTTACAATTTTCAAAATGAAACACAAAGTATATATAGCCTCAGGGCCCGCCCTCCTCCTCCGCCCAAGGAAAAATTCTGGGTGCGCTCCTGGGTCGTAAGCCCCGGTCTTGCTGGTAATGCGCTGTCAGACCACCAAACCTGGCAGAAAATAAAAAGACAAGTTTCTTTCTGCTGCATTCAATAAAAGGTTAATATTTTCTTGCAATAAGCTTCGTGCATTGTGTAGATTGCAACCCGCAGCCTTCCGTGGCTGCGTCTGTGCCAGGGCAGTAAGGAAGGTAAAGTCACTGCTCTAGTGTAATAAATAACAAAACGTGTATAGGTGGGTTATCAGAATCGTGGAGAATATTAGCAATAACCCCAACAAACCTGCATGTTCATGCCTGTCAGCTTAGTATGAATAACTTTATTATACTGAGTTATTTACTGAGTTACAGGGTATCCATAGTATGTACGTACGTGTGTGACCCACATATGTGCATACATGCATAAGCTAGCAGAGTCTCTAATACAGCCGGATAGCTCAGTGGGTGTAGTGCCTAGGCTACGTGCTGGCCAACTGACGAATCGTGATTCGATTCTTGGTAGGTGCAAGAGATTAATCTCGTCTCCAAAGTATCCAGACCGCCTCTACAGCCCACCCAGCCGTTTATTTAGTGGATGTGATGGTTATTTCTTTAGGGGTAAAGAGACCGGGGCGTGAAGCTAAATAGTTACCCTATCTAGTGCCGAGATTCGTAACGAGTGGGGCTGTAATTGCACTCCCGCACATGCCTTAATGGCGTGGACAGGGACGTGTCTAGCCCACTGTATCTACTACCATTGGCTTTATTGACTACACTGTACTTGATTTTATTTGATTTTACTTTACTTAATTTTATTTTACTTTAATGTGTTTTACTTTACTTAGTTTACTGTAGACTCTAAACCAGAGATGCGGACAATTACGACGCGCCTCATCGCTTGCTCTGTCTGCAGGAGGTAGCGTGACTGCCTTGTCTACTGTGTGTGTACTTACTTATTCGTCTGTTTTAACAGTCACTGCCAGTGATCTTTAGAGCTAAGTTATTAATCCGACTAAATATAGTACGCGAGGTTTAACTCAACTGGCGTGTAGAATCGGCAGCTATTTTTTTTTTTTTAATATCTCAGTAGCAACCCTCGAGAAATGAGCCACCGGAACTCACTGGGTTGTCCAGAGAGCCGGGTTGGAGTCTTCGGCGACAAGATAGATTTTTTGCGCCTGCCGGGAATCGGATTTTATGATTGCAAATGCAGCGATTTTAAAAGGCTTTGAAAAAAAGAGAACCTCTTTCTTACGTCCAGATGCAGGCGTAATCGAACATTTCGTAGGTGGACTGTGTTAAACAGCACATACTTAAACGAGTACAGACGACTTGGAAGTTGGCTGCAATTTTAAGAATTTTCGATGTCAGCATTTACTGTAGATGTAGAGAACATATCTCTCACTTTAAGCAGCTCTGTCTTTTGCAATAATTTTGTCTGCACTGGTAAGTAGCCCTATAAATTAATTAACCGTTTGTGTTCAGTTTGTCGATGTGCAAAATTAATTATTCTACATTTGCATAATAAGTTGTGACTATGTCTGATTAAGAAAGTAAAGGAAAAGAATGGATGACACAATAAGGATAAGGAAATGAAAGTGCAGAACGAACGTACAGTTGATGGAAGAAACGAAGAACAAATGGTCTGTTTTGCAAAACTCCTTCACGGACTCACAGGAGCTAAGAAACAAAGGCTTGAAACTTCATCTTTAGGCTGCGTGTCCTTGTATATACTCGCATGAACACATTTGTCTTTTGTGCGTTAAGTTGACAGGGGAAATCGTTTGCTTAAGTGAAGAAAACTAACTATACGCTCGCTTAATTCAATAAATGCATTGGTAAATAATGTAACAGGCTCGTGTTTCGCTGGGTTACGGCTGGAGCTTGCCCCCTGGGACGGAGATGCCCACCCGTACTATTTCCAGTTGTCGTGGAATGTCCCTTTTCCTTCTTTCGAGCTAAAACAAACATTCACCCAAATATGCTGTTGCTGTTATTGAAACAAAAGTCAAGTGCTCCTGGGAGGGAGAGTGCTGGTTGATAGAACGACACCTGTGCATCAGCTTCTGTAGTTTTTTGTTTGCCTTGTCGAATCTTGAGAACAATTTCACTTCACAGGGGCTCCGACATTTATTTTGTATATTTCCTATTTTGATCCAACGTTATGCAGCATAAGAAGGTTCTAATGTGGGCCGTAGATCTGCCTTTCTGATGATCTGTGCTAACTAACATTGCAGAAAGAATTAAAAGTGTCAGTCTAGAAATGAAAGGTAAAAGACATTAGTATCGATTGCACTAAAATCATTTAACAACAATACGAATGTATTTGCTGGTTATTGCACTTTTCGGTCAAATCATTAATTTTTCTTTTTGTGAACGGATGTCATGCATAGAGAATATAATGAGAGAACTGTAGATACGTACTTAACAAAAAATGGAGAAAGAACAATATTTCATCTTGACACAAGATGTGAAATAAAAGACGACGTTGTGCTAGCTGGATATAAATGGGTCGCATACACACAAGGCCTCTTGTTCCAGGGAGAGATCGTAGTCCTTGCTATAAGGTTACTTATATATAAATTCTTCTGAGGTCTCACACTATATGCCAGTGAAACAGTAAACATGTATGGAAATAAATGCGAAGAAAATTATGAATAGATGTACAGCAAAGTGACTGAAATAAGTATCGTTTCTTAAACGAATGTAGCGGCGTTTTGAACAGGCATTTACATCACACCGTGGATGGTCTTGTCACGCTGCGGCTGAAGACTGCTGTCCAGTCAATTTATGTGAGAACGGCCGTGGGCTAATTTGTGTCCCATAATCAGACTGACACAGCATACTTGTATTGAGTCAGTTTACGTCGAATCAGCCACGGTCCGATCTCTGTTCCCATAGTCACGCTGAGATTGCAGAGTTCTATTCAGGCGACTCATATCGTACCAAACGTGATCGCTTCTGCGTTCCCCATAAAGACACCGAGAGACTCGGAAATGTGTGGACGTGGACAAAGGCGAGAAAGAAATTTACGGGCAGGGAGGGACGAAGATGGAAGGGTTTCTCAGCTTTCTTTCTTGCACAATTTCATATCATTCAGCACATGAGCACTGATAAACAGCGGTGAGCAAATTTCTTATTAAAAGGAAGAGTTACAGTTCATAAATTAAATCGACCAGAAGCATAAGGCCGACTGTTTCTGGCTTGTAAATGGACTGTCATTGTAGTCACCGTTTCTGTTATTAGTTATTTAATGTGTGTGGGACACACAGAATGGAGTCCGTTCTTGTCAGTGATTTACTTACCAAGCTTGTGTTGACAAAACACAAACTGCATGTCAGTCGATGATTAATGCTGGACAGCTGCAAGCAATTTGTGTGTGAAGGCTGGGGTGGAATATTTGAGAATCCTCAGACAGCTCATTGACATCTTAATAGCTTTTCCAGTTGGACTTGCCTATTTAGAGAACCATAGAATATAGGACGAACTGAAATAATCGTTTTAAGGAATATGGTATTCCAGAATGTTGTTTGAAGGAGTCAAGTAATCTTAAGAATCAAGATGTTCGTTAGAATGGGGTGAATAACAAAGACCGAATTGGTGCTGTGGCTAGAAAATGGAGAATGTTATTGACGCGCCTTACTGCTTTCCTAGAACTTCTTCAGTCCGTTACCATACGTCGTGTAAGGTATCTCTGAACTGACAGCATAGACGCTTTGGACAGCTGGTTTATATCCCATTGGCCCGCGATCAAATGAATTGCGTCAAACACGTTGCGCTCGATGTGTGTATTTCTTGAAACGGAGGAATACGCCTTCAGGACATCAGTAAAATTATACCTATGTGCGCAGTGATACATTTTATGAGTTTTAATGTCATTATAGCGGTGAATGTTGCTCTTATTTTATGCAGGGCCGGACGGACGGGGGCGTCAGCCGAGCAGCTTCCCGGAGCGCGAACCTATAACGGGGGCTAAGACGTAACTGGCATAATCGGAAGTACGGTGTTAGTAAACTTAGCTTTTCACAAGCAAAATGTTTCGTAGAATTATCCGCAATTTGGGCACGCGCCCTGTAAAAGGTTTGCCAACCCTGTCCTAGGCCGAAAAAGTTTAAAGAATATCGGTTTGAAGGGGTGCCAAATTATTAGCCTGTCCGTGGCGCCGACGTGTCTCGGGCCGGCTCTGATTTTTTGAGTAAGTTCCACGATATAGCAGCTTCTTTGTAATAGCCGTCTGTACACGTACACGGCGAATTGCGCTTGTATCAAGAAACTTTGACGTAAGCAGTCTGATGGGGTAACATCCTTCTGCGTTTTGCCATTTGTTTCAAGAATGCTGATTCAGAGATTTGAGAATATCTTAAGCAGCAGCTAAGCTTGCCACTAGCACAGATTCGGACCCCACAAAACGCATGACTTTGTACGAGTGACTAGAGGCACGTATAACTGTGTGCTTTATGGAACTTGCTTCGTGTCACCCTTCTGGCGCCTAGTATTTTGAGGTAACATCTAGGTTTTATGAAAATTTGTGCACCCCTGGATATAACACTCCCCTAATCCCTCCCCTCACCTTTTACCAGTTCCTACTGTTCTCACCCCCAAGCTTTGATCGCCCGATGTGCGCCGGTGCCTCATGTTCGTATTTAACTACGCTGTCTGTAATCGAATGCAAGAGGAATTTTTTTGTTGCGTTATCTGTGATCAGATTTGATACGACTGAAACGTCGTCGTATTATACAGCAGAAGTTGCATGCTTGTTGTGTGAAGTGCTGATGGAAGATTTGGATCTGCAGAACTGGTCCAGTTACGTAGAACTGTACAGGCGTTCTCAGAAAAATGACGTCCATCATTTCTGTAAACTTTGTATCGGATCGTAACAGTTGGATATTTGAAGGCGGCGTTAATGTTGTGTTCGGAGGGCTCATTTGTTTGCTGTGCAGGTTGCATGTGTAGTCCGCCATACCTTCACCTCATGCCGCGCGCGCGCGCGCGCGCACACACACACACACACAAAACCAGATACCTGCACAGTTCTGTCCCCTCCCATTCATTCTCTATTCATTACTGCTCTATTCATCTTTCTAGAAACCGTGGTCGTAAATAAGCTACCGCTCTCCCCTTGTGTTGGACTGACGTCAATTTTTGGAACGAACAAACTGTTTCTCATAGTGTTCTGTACCATCCGACATAACATAGTGCCGAATCTGAACCTCTCCTTCTCTGGCTTTTTGAGTGATGACAACGTGCAGACTGGTAAGTTGTAGTTTCCGAGGAACATACAGCCACATTGTTCTTTGTAAGTTCATATGGTAGCCAGAATTTCGAAGCAACATGCTGTCTGCGTTCAGGACATAAATCGAAACTGCAGTATGGAAATCAGCCGCATGAACAACTCAGAACTCGTAGGGATTCCTGTTATTGGCATAAATGGTAGAGATGTGATAAGGCCATTGGTGAAGTAAGAATACAGTAAAGCGGAAAATGATCGGTTCCCGTCTATAACGAAAGCAAGCGGTTGTGTGATACAGCGTGACAGCACGCAACAAAACCGTGAAAGCTGATGGCGACCGACACAGTCTGCGAAACGGAGCTGTGTTCAATAATTACGCTGCTGATTGTAGAATCTTCATTACGAAAATAAATTTATCAATTAAATTGTTATAACTAAAGTGATACCCATTATTACATGCGTAAGTTACAATGGCTGTCCTGTTCACAGACGCAATACGCAATCTGCGCTTTTAATGTCTGCAGACTTCCACCTGTCATCTGGACGTTAACACGAAACTGGCGCTCCTTGTTTTAAAACGCAGGTGAACAGTTCTGGGACAGCCTAAGATATAAACAAGCTTATTGTCTACCGAATCAAATGAACAAGTGCCTCTCCTTCCGTTAATCACTAAAAAGAAATCAGGTTATTAGTAGTGCATAAACAGAAAGTTGTATCTCAACAAATTTTGTGATGCCGTCTGTATTCTATGAATTGGCGGACTTGCCTCACCTAGAAGTGACAGAGTTGGGATTGCAGTGTGTCCAGTTTAGTGTTACTGAGGGCTTTGTGTAGGATTATATGAGACTGTAATCATGAATCGATTAGAATGCATTTATAAGTACATACGAACAGCAATTACAATGCTCTGTCAGAACACTCTATCAGTGTTCTCTAAGGAATTCAGGTCTGCTAGGCGGTTTGAGAAAATTAAGACTGTTGTGAAATAGTGAGGTGATAAATAATAAATTGCTGCGGCAAGTGTTTATTACACAGTAAAATCTTCTTTATCATTCTGACATTTCCACATTTTGACACAGAGTATGAGCTGTATGTGCCACTTCAGACTGTTAATATTCCGTCCTAACATTTTTTGTCACGTCCATTACAGTCAGTGGACAGTACTAGTGCAGTTGAAAATATCGCCCTGTAAGGAATAAAGACTTAAATTCGCATATATAAGGAATTGTATGTTTTTGACAGAAATTAGTATAAGGATTAAAAAATGACAGGCGGATAGGAGTCGAGAAAGACAGAGAATTTTATGGGAAGAAGTGGAGAAAGGTAGAAATAAGCAAAACGAATCAAATGAAACAAAACAAACAAACTGTATTGTGAGGTGATGGGCTTATGGACTTTATCCATCGTTCTAAGAGTAAAATATTAAAATACTGAAAAATTGAAATTCTCTGCGTTTCGGAAGCTGGCTTTGCTTCCATCCTCAGGTGAAGGAAGGGGGAGGAGAGAGGAACACCTGCTCTGTTGGGTCCCTCCAGTGATGGAAGGGACCCAACGGAGTAAGTGTTTCTCTCTTCTCCGTATCCCTTCACCTGAGGATGGAAGCAGAGCCAGCTTCCGAAACGTTGTGAATTTCAGTTTTTAATATTTTAATATTTTACTCTTCGGACGATGGAATAAAGTCCATAAACCCATCACCTCACAATATCATACACCGTTGTCTAAACCTTTTAGAATTTTTCTAAACAAACTGTAGTTCTTCTTAGTACTGTAACATTTTTGCCTCTATTACTCACACCCTGTATAAAACTTGCAGTTAATATGGAAATTTTCCATTTGTATTACGGATGTCTCCTTCAAGATAGCTTAGGTGGTGAATCTTGAACTGAAAGCACGTTGCACTGCTAGAAGGAGCGTTTGTTGTCACTCTGTCAGCCTGTGCGTAGTGCATATGCACTTTGATCAACGTCAAGTGCTTTGCTGCGGTCGGGAGACTTGGAGCACATTCTTCTAGACGGCGCCCACATAACGAGACACGACGACAAAGGACGATCGGGAACGGTAAACCAGGCTCGTTACACGGGTCTCAACCTTCATTCTAAACACGCGGTTTACTAGTCACACCACAAAAGACTTTACCGTCTTTTGTTTTGTAATAATGGTTTTCTTCACTGAAACCTGCCCTTCGCCAGCTTCATGATGTCGCATGAAAAGTACTCCTTGACTTGGTTTGACTGTAGAGTCTCTTATAGAGAGGACGTGCCTTGTAGTTACGGTTTACGTGACGTGGAATGGTAATTCATTGCAGACATAAGCATCGTCCCCTGCATGGTATCGGAATTATTCAACGTAAAAATCAGTTTGCAGTATTTCTATTTGAACGTTGTTTAATAATGTTTTTCTTCTGCTTTGCACAATTTTTTTATTCGAAGACAGTATTTTAAAAAATATCCATTATATATGATCCAAAACTTTTAACAAAGGAAAACTGCACTTGAGTGTTTGACACTCCTACATTATGTTGAGGACTTCTGGATTTGAAAGTCAGCCTGTAGGCTGCCTATCCCCCGTGAATTATATGTGGGTTTGTTTAGTTTTAGGAAAACTTTTTTATGACAACTTAAAACAGAAGGCAGTGGTTTCATTCTACAGCAATTCACGCGTCACAGTGGAACTTCTTACTCGACGCGGTAATGGAAGGTTTGTTAAGTAAACCTGGAACTAATAGGGCCGGTCACAATAATAGTTGGATTTCTCTATTCCAGGATTAAGTTCTCTACTTAATTTCAGAGAACTCGCGTTTCTTAAACAGAGGCTATTCTGTTTGTTTGCCGAGCAAATGTCACGATGACGTGTCTTAAGGTTTCTTGTGTAGCTCTTTCCACTAAACATCACAAAATGGTGGGATAATCTTACGTATTGTTATTATTTACGTTTGCGAAACGTCGACCGTTTGTGTTGACACCAGCTTATTAAACGCGAAATTGAGTTGAATTAAATCATCAGCCAACTGAATTGTCTGCTCTATCCATCCATCCATCCATCCATCCATCAGTCCGTCCGTCCGTCCGTCCGTCCGTCCATCCATCCATCCATCCATCCATCAGTCCGTCCGTCCGTCCATCCATCCGTCTGTCCGTCCGTCCATCCATCCATCCATCCATCCATCCATCCATCCTGGAACACCAGATATGCACAGCCACGTCGTTGTCTGGAGTAATGTGCATAAAAATATGTATAAGACATACTCCGACGTACTTCGAATAAAAAAGAAAACTCCATTCCTATTGTTGACTTGATTATAAAGACACCGTTTCCAGATGGAATGAATTGCTTATTTGTTTGTTTATTTTCATTTATTTATATTTATTTGCAGATTGTAGTAGTCTTGTACTGTAAGACAGGGTCACAACCCCATTTATAGGTAATTGTAAGCAACAACTGGCTGTCCTTTCTTCAAAAAGAGGCCAAGTCTAAAACTTTGGATCAGCACTTCAAGTAATTATGAAAATAAAGGAACCGTGAACACTGCACTGTATTCAGTTTGTTACAGGAGTGTTAATAATTTTGTAGTGGTTATTTAACGTGACGTACATTTCATTTATACATCCAAATGAACTCACACTCGTACAGGAAGAAGTCTTTAAAACTACCAATAGTGATAAATTTTTCTAAACAGAGCTCACAGAAGTCCTTTACAAAGCATAGTATCCATATAACGTTTTCTGCGTTCCACACGAAAGTATATCATTCAGGATGAAAAGTAATTAGCAACAAGGAAAATTTTATACATGTCACGGGCTCCTGGTCTTTACGATAACAGTTTTTCTTCCTTCTGCTTTCCATCGCAAGAGGAAAGTTATTTATATTCCATATGACCGTGGGGTACGAATCGACATCGTTTTGTTGTTATGACAGAAAAAAAACATTTTTAAAAAATGAAAACAATGCTTGCTTTTTCAGACACTGAAAACAAAAATTGGGTAAATATATTTGTGAATGAACTGTAAAAAAAATATTATTTTAAAATGCCTAATTCTGGAAAAACAGAATCTAACAACTCCATCCGTTCGAATTCTAATGACAGGATGTAAAATACGCTTAATTGCTACCCTATTCAGGTTCAGGAATTACCATATTGTAAGTATTTTATAAAAATTAGGCCAGTAAATCGGCATTTCAAGCCGATCAGTGTGTGCTGTTTCCGGTTAATGTTATGTACTTCTGAACATTTGTGTACATTTATGTTCAGATTTTGGCCTTCATACTCGAATACAGGTGAACGTGTCGGTCGAGCAGATGAGGAACCTGCTTCGTATTAGAGAAATTTCGAGTTCGAGGCTTGGCACCAAATCCTCCTATCGTGGTTAAGTTTGGGTTCTTTCCTCAGCCTGGTATAGTAGCCTACCTTAAATTAAGTCACAGCTTTTGCGACAGCTTATCTAATTTATTAGTTTTAAAAAATAATTTCCAGCGGTGTATTAAGAAGTGGATGGTCAGTGGGGGTGTGGGGGGTGAGGAGACCTTGACTGGCTGGATGTGGTACAGCATGGGGACAGGTGGCGAGCTATTTTGAATGCGCTGATGAACTTCCGAGTTTCATAAAATTATAGAAATTTCTTGACTACGGGAGGAACTGTTAGGTTTTTAAGAAGGTCTCTGCTTGATGCAGCTAACCAATCAGTACTCGGCTGCCATTTTAGGCTTTCGCCACGGTATAGTTGAAGTCTTTGCTCTTCTTAGAAGTTTCGCTGTCCCAAAACGTCGGTAACGAATTACCAGTGGACGCTTTGCAAGATACCAGAAGAGGGAACACCTCAAGTATTCAGTTGCGAAGATATAATATAATTAAATGGAAAAACACGACAGTTTTCCTTATCGTGACCCGCTAGATACAGAGAGTCCACTCTTACTCGCGAGCGTATAATTGGCCGAAACTTTTCTGCCGTCAAAATAGTACGTGTGTAACCCAAACATGGGAAATGAGAATTTTGAACCTTCTGATTTATATGAACATCTTCCTGCCGATAGGCTAATAAATGCAGTTAGTGTAGTAGAAAAGAAATATCAAATGCCACTTCTCGTTTGTTAAAGAATCATGTGAGTCACCGCTTGCAAGGACCTGCACTTCTTTCTCACAGTCCCTTAACCTCTGTGGACAGCTCCAGTCTTTGTGTTTTACATGTGCACTTAACGTGGGGTCTTCTTGCCATTGAAACTCATGCAACGCTGAAATTGATTTATCGGTGTGCGATTGATTTGTTTCGCTTCTCTGACCAAAAAAAAAATCTGCGTTGAACTTATTCATGAAATGCGTCCCGGCCAATTACAGATTGGCTGCTTCGTAGTTTCTGTTCCGAAATTCCGTGCAGGTCATAGAACCTGTCATGTGCCGTATGTTTTGTACCGATAAAGACTATCTCACTCTCTCAATTTTCTCAATAAAAACATCGAGAAGAAACAAACAGGCAGGCCTTCGTGGTGGTCAGTTAATTAGGCGTGCATGAAACGTACGAATTTTCCCCGCAATCCCCATGCATAATTCCTGATAGAAGATATGCACTGAAACAACTGACGTTCATCTCCTTCTACATTCACACCTACTCACCACTCATGACCTGAGTCTACCTTATTCACCACTGAACACACCGGAATGTAAACAATGTCGCAGGATAATCTAGCAATTAATCAACCAAATTTAATGACTAATTTTATAGTCGTATGTCATTGTGTTCCTGACAGTCAGTAAAAATCGAATTGTATTCATAATCTCAATGATGTTTCAGAATGTAGTAATCCTGTGTATCATTATAATGTAGGAACCCTTGACGTTTTGAGTTGTAGAAAAAAAGGAACGATTTAAATTGGTTTAATATGATTTTTCTGAGCCCTCGAAGGGCGAGGGAAGACGTCAGAACGTACCGGCTGTCTGGAGCATACTCACATGCCCGCAGTTACGGTGCACTCATACCGCAATCATCCTTCCACCCAGAAACTTGGCTTGACCGAGAAGAAATGGGAAAACCAAACACCAAGACTTCCAATTTGTCGGGTCGTCGGGAGTGTTGGTATAAAGAAACAGGCCTCGCACGCCTGCCAGGCCTTCTGCTCGATATTGTTGACAAATGAAGGTGGCACCCGCAGTGCGTCAGATCGATTCCTTCACAAGATCCTACACTCTTCAGCTTACCCAACTGGAAATTTTTGCTTTCCTGTTTGCTTGTAACCCATGCCCTGTATTTGGACATTAGTGTCAAGAGTGATGTAGGGACTGCAGGAGTGGTCTGGAAGAAGACGCGGTCCTGCACCAGATTTGTCGGTTACTGTCTCTCAGCCTTCCGGTGTCTGAGTGGAACTTTCTTCTTCAGCAATGTAAAATCAAAATTTTTGAACTCGAAACATTAAACCATGGTAAACGACTGCAAAGCAAAGTAGCCTCCTTCTGCTACTCATTTACTTGCTGCGAAATTTGTAACTGCTAGGCTATGGAATAAAAGTCTTTGTGTCATGGCAGGTTCAGTACTGTGCCCACAAAAGCTCATCACTAAACCCTACATCTGGGTATTTCACGTGTGTTAAATTCATCAAACTTTGTTTCTGTGGGATCCATATTTATACCATTCTGTCCGACCCTCCTACATGTACGAAATGGTCTGTCTACTTGAGGTGTGTCTGCTGCAATTTTGTATGAATTTCTCGCCGTCCTCTTGCTTGGTACAGCGCGTTCCGTGCGTTTCTCCTCAACTTAATCACGCTAGTAATGTAAGATAAAAGAGGAGCGTAAACGTTCTTCATTACGTGCTCTAATTTTGCCATCCTCATGGTATTTATTATACTTATAAAAATAGGTCATTTTCTGATGATAGTATTTAGTCTTCTTTATTTTCTCCTCCTCCTCCTCCTCCTCCTCCTCCTCCTCCTCCTCCTCTGTTTTGAACCATGAATGGAGGGTCTCAGAAAACCATGAAATCTCGGGATAGACCGTAGTAACGAACCACTTCGTGTATGAAACATCATTAGTACCAACGTTACAGCTGTGAGGAGGATACGGCAATCGAAGATCTGGTCGGTCTTGGTGATATACACAGCTGCAAGCATGACAACAGGAATAGGGCTTTTGCAGTATGGAAGATATTTTCATTGGCTTTGTTCATGGATTTGTATTCGTTGTTGCCCTGCTTCTTCATTTACGGCAGATACGAGTTACATGTATACAAAATAATCATTAGTAAGACATGAAACTTTTAGAGGCATGAAGTTTATGCAACGTAATTACGCAACCATATCTGAAAATGAAATATGTTGCACCGCGATACCGATCGAACGTGTTAGGCTTGAGAAGCGCCGGACGCATGTAGGCCTTTAAGTAAAATTCCAGATACTTTTGTCAGAATTTAACTAACGTAGTTACTACTTGAAAAATTTTAATAAAATACCCAGTACCTCGTTTCATGAAAATCCTTCTAGCTCCTCTCAAAGTGTTTAAACGCGCATTTATTATCAAAGACAGAAGCTCATTAACTGTAACATAAAACACGGTCAGAAATGTTCTGCTTTGTTTTGTAGGCAGTCACAATGATGCTTCTGCATGCCGTATTAACTGTACACGTTTGTATAATATTTACACGCTTGTATCTGTAATGCGAGGCTCAGGGAGGCAGTTACTAAGCATAGTAAGTTAAAAATTACTAACAGGATTGTTTGTCGAGTCCTGCAACCGAAACATAAGTGCATCTTTTCGCGGCCGAACTGGATGGAGAGATCCTGCTTAATGTCAGCACCCATTCTGATTCTTGGCGCATCTGGAAATGTACTTAGAGGATCTGGTAAAATTTCAAATACAGTTTATTTTTGAGTTTTATTATGTTAGCCGTAGGAATGTCTTTGTGTTTGAAAAGTTCCATTATTGCTAAACAAAGACAAGGTAATGGGGGTGTCTCATGTGCAATACAGCAGCATTTCAAAAACAATTCCAAGTAGATTGCTATTTCCTGTAAGAGAGCTTGAACTTTGAATAATAAGGTACCGTAAACAGAGCGGCAGCGTCACTGTATAATCATCATGTCGATGTTGTTTTAGCGATATGAAGTTATCGATAGCTATTAGGGTGATACGAGATTCTTCGAACGCAGTGAAACGAATTCTATTTCACATTTAAATTCATGGAGTGGGGAAGCAAACATATTTAAAATGGTATACATTTTAAAGAACTGGACGTCAGAAGCCTCTCAAATTCAGTTTTCTGCTCTATTGACAGGCCTTCCATCCAAGGATTGAATACCCTGCAAAAACGTGCAAGATGCCACATCTTTCCAATCCATCAATCGTATCACCCATGTTCATCTAATATGCATACGACAAAACTGTGGGGTTGTAAACTATCAAAACAAGTTGCCAGGACCAATTTGGAACGCACGAGAAGATTTGAATGAGGAAGGGACGTGTTTCATTTTGTGATCTGCCGTGAAGGTCGTATTTGTGAAGTAATTAAAGTTTCGGTTTCTTCATGCCTGTTTGTATGACCATGAACATGACTCGGTATATGCCTCGGTATTACCACGAATTGCTAAGGTAATAAATGAAGTCGTTCTTGTGTACACCATAAAGACGTATGGTGAAGTGGAGGTAGGCCTATAGTTGCGCTACCTGAGGTTATGTAAATTTTAGTGAGGCTTTGGGTGACAATTGTGAATGGTATATCGGCAAGGACTTCCGGGAAAATCACTGTGCCTTATCCTTGTCGTGACATTGTGAAAGGAACATTTAAAATAAATATTTAAAAAAATATTTAAAAAATATTTAAAAATATTTAAAAAAGAAATATTTAAAAAACTCCTGTCAAGGTGCTGTTTTGGAACACTGGGTTGTGTTCGTGCTAACACTGTGTTCATCGTCACAACAGTAATCGTTATTAGTTAATCACAGTGCTTTATACAGTGATTAAGCAAAATCACCATGAGTTACAGTATTAAGTTGTGAACAAGTGACATTTGAATATAATCTGTCCGTCAGATGTTACTGATTCCCAAACTGGATTGAATTTGGACGTTTCCCGAATTGGATTCATTCGTGCTAATGCCGTATGTAAACAGTGCTGTCTAAGTCGTTTGTCCATGGTAAATGCGTGTGTATTATTCGGTACTTGAATACGACAAAACCCAGTATGGTTCAGTTAGTCGAATGCGAACTGTAAGTATCCTACGAATTTCTTACAGCCTGACGTGTATTTTTTGGAACGAGGGTGTTACATTGTAGTTCTTCTGGTCTGTTTGTACCATAACGAGTAGAGTGTAATCAGCACACGCAATTTCTGTCTGGTGTCCTTGTATATTAGCATCCTGAAAGTCTACTAACTTTTCTGAATAACGCTGATCAACACGTTAACAGTATTAACCCTTTAAAGACGAAGCGTATCTGTTTTATATAAGGACTCAGTGCGTACCGCGCTGTAAACACTCTCCACCTCGGTTATAAAAACCAGTCTCTTAATGTTTTATAAGGCAAAAGTTGCTGTTTGTTCTGAGATCCGTACAAAACACATAAACGCAATGTGGGCACCACGTAGAATTTTTTAATGTTAAACCTGGTCGTATGTAAAGTTACCGCTAGGCTTTGAAAGGTTAAATACGAATTCGAGTACAGTGTTTATACACTTACCTTTCAATAACGTTTGTATGACGCTCGATTGTAGAGCTGTTGCTATTATACGGAGCACATGAAGTACGTAGGAAAAATCTGAAAGTTTTTTTCGCACACGGAATTTAAATGGTGCACAGAATGTGTCAATTTTTGTAACGTGGGTATAGATCCAAGCGTGTTAGAAAATACGCATGCGCTGAAAACGGATTCAAAAACTTATGCATGCATAAGTGTTTATGGAAGATTTTTTGTTTAAAATGTTCCATGTAAAATAAAAATGATATCGGTCGACTCTTCGTGAAACTCCCTTATGAAATTTTGTAACTATTCCCTTAGCGTTTCTCCGGTTGAAACATGCGGACGGACGGACGGACGGAACGATGTGACCAGCGCTTATCAGGTCATGTTGCTGTCGTGCATAGAACGCATACCAAAATTGCTTTTAGTGACACGTGCAATATTTAAGTGAATACTCAAGTTATTGTTTCACACAGAGGCACATTAATTACGACAAAACTTCAGGAACACCGCCGTCATCACAGCACCACATACAGCGATGATTTCTTTTGTCTTAATCATCAGTTTACGCATTTCCACATTTTGTATCTCTTGGGTTTCCCTAACACCGTTTTTCGCATAAGGTCTTAACATAGCGCAGCGCTATTTCACCACATTGAAAAGATAAGGTTTACTGTGCTAGGAAATCATAAGGGAGGGTAGCTGCACTGTTACTGATACCCTCCTACCGCAGTCTGGCATGCTGCAGCAAATGGAACCGCAATTTCATTATGCCATCTTCGGTTTATATGTAAACAAGAAACTGATGTACTTTATCCGCTGTAATGTAGACTGCATGGTTATATCAACTTTCTTGAAGTCGCGCACTGAAGTAGGGAAAATTTCATAAATTCAGCTTGTATTCACGTTCCATCCTGTCACTTAAGGGTCACCTCTAATCATCGTCCGTTCTTAAGTGCGTCTGTACGAGAAGTGCCCATAGAGTTTAAAATAATGAATTAGACTGCTTGAATTTGGTGTAGTTCACACTAAAAATATACCAAGACAACAGGTTAGTAATATAGAACATGAAGAGCCAATATCGTAACTTATTGATGTAACAAAACCGTTTACTTTCGATTCAAGTATTGAATCATTTTCACCGCTATACAAGTATATCTCACAAACGGATTAGACCATAGTACGGATTATTACATTAAAGTATCACATATATTATTTGTATTAAATTGTTACTGTAATATTACAATATCATTGAGGTCACAGCACGTGTAGACATAACTTCCTTTGCATTCAACAGTATTGATGACAGCGGCAGCGGCAGCAGCAGCAACCAGAACAGTCGTAACATTAACGACAGCAGATACAGGAATAACAGCAGCATTCTTTAATACAGCAGTTTGAAAATGCAGAGGTGGTTGCATTAAAACCCCTGTTGAGCTTGATAATCAGTAAATATTATCCACTTCCTACCTTAGCAATATTTTTCTTTAACACGCTCCATATAACTGGTAACCTCAGTCTCCTTCTTGGTCTGCAGTTTGATCGTTTGCTAAGAATTTTTTGTACACCTTCCTTAGGTTTATATCCTAGCTGCACGTTCGAATCGTAGCCTCCCACATTGCACTGCCCTCCTGATACATGGTGGCGTCTATGAACCAGGAAGGACTTTTATATTTCATACAGTAATGGACCGAATACGATTAACCTTTTAAAGCCTAGCGGTAACTTTACATACCACCAGGTTTAATATTAAAAAATTCTACGTGGTGCCCACATTGCGTTTATGTGTTTTTTACGGATCTCAGAACAAACAGCAACTTTTGTCTTATAAAACTTTAAGAGACTGGTTTTTATAACCGAAGTGGGGAGTGTTTACAGCGCGGTACGCACTGAGTCCTTGTATAAAACAGATCCGCTTCGTCTTTAAAGGGTTAATAATATTAACAACAACAACAACAACAACAACAACAACAACAACAACAACAACAACAACAACAACAACAACATGTTCTGGAGACATTAATATTTGAAGGTGTGGCTTTCAAGTATTCCACAGCGCCGGGTAACCCTGGCTCTTATGTCGGCAGTAGAAAGCTCTGTAGAGTTCTTACGGGTCTGCAGTACGAATTACTGGGGAGGGCTAACGTGTCCAGTCTCATACACAAGCAGCCTGATTGACTCTCCTTCGTAAATTAACGACCATGTGAAATAACAGCGAGCTCTCCTTAAAGACTATGAGTGACTTCCTTCTGTTTTTGCACTAAAGATCGGGAAAGGTCTAGGTGCAAGTGTCACTGCGGTGCCCGCCCTTCTGTGCTCTACTCTCTGCTTCTGTCTGAATGTGCGTCGTACTGAGGTTGTCTTCCGTATTCTCTAAAACCCATCTACTAAACTCATAGATATATTTTACTTCAAACGTCACAACCTCTAAGCAACTAAGCTCCCTGCTTCTTATTTTCAGCGTCTGGTGTAATGTAGTGTCTGAACAGTATATACCGACATTGTGTAGACTCTGGTAATGGGATGACAGTGAATGAAGAATTGCGTACATTTGGAAGCGGGCGTACCACATTTGGGGGCAGTAGTACTGTCCCTCTTTCCATTTGGGCCCAATAGTGTTAGTTTACATCCAAGTGTTTAAAAATTAAATGAAATTAAAGTGCTGAAAAGTAAATTTTTGAAGTTACGACATTCCTTCCTTTGTTCAAAAGTACTTTAGGTAAAGTACGTTGAAACGCCTCAAACCCCCACGCTGCAAAGAGAATTTTGTGGGAGAGGTACGAATAGAATATTACTTAATTATACATATATATATATTTTACATAATATGTCTGTTGTCAAATTAAGGCCTTAGATTACTGTAAATATGGAAAGCATTGGAGAATCAAGAAAGTAACACCATGTTACACGTAGAAATCCACTTGTAAGATATGTTAGGCTGTGTGAAATAAAACTGTCAAAAAATCTTACTTATTTAAAATACATACGTGGACAGTTTGGTGGGTTAGTGCCTGTAATGGGCTTATGGTAATTGTGAAACGTAGAAAGTAATTCTAAACTTTTTTGTTCCAAACATTTTCGGATTTTCGAGGTGCTGAGGATATCATATCAGATGCTCGAGTCGTCACATTGCCCGCTGCATCAACACCATCCACTTCTTTTCACCCGAAATTTTGTCACTTTCCGTTTTTATTGTGTTTCGTTGTAGTGTATTCTGTACGTTTATTGTGAATGCAGAAAATATTGGATCATTAAAAATAACAAGAATGACCCATCTTCAAGCGAGAGACAACAAGGTCGTGTAGATTTGCGGGGCATGCGCAGTAAGGGAAGGTGAATGTTAACGGAAACAAGTTGTAAGGATGCAAAGGTGGTGACAGAATGAGCTCAGAATCGTGTCCAGTAGTGCTTGTGTATTAGAGGTCACGCGGTTCGTAAGTGACTGCAGTTTACTTTAAAATGTCACTTGACTTTGTAAATGTCGCCTTATTCTTACCATGAAGGACGTCGTGTGTGTAGTTCCCAGGATTCAAAGCAAAGTGAAAAATAAACAGTGACCATTAACAAACATTTCAAGCTCCAGGCCACATAATATACACCGAGATGAAATATGTATGTACATACATTTAGTATTTAACATTATAATTTTGGTTTTTAATGGGTGTGATTTTTAACAATCAGGATCTTTATAGCAAAGCAGTGCACGGTCGCCTGATGATGGCATGGTCTACAAACGCTAAGTGATTTGAGTATACAAAAACGTTGTTCTTGACCTAAATGGGTGATGATTTATCAAAGGTGGAACTGTAAATACGCGGGAATATGCAGCGCCACAAGAATGACAAGCGGTACTTTTGTCACATAAATGCAGCCCTCATACTTGAGTGCAAACAACGCGAGCAACTATAAAAGGGTGCTGATTAAGTCGTATATCGGATATTTCACGAACAGTTGTTGATCATTATTAATTTCCACTCGGATTGGACATATTAAATGACAGCGTAGATGAAGATCTGCATATCATTAACCCCACCATCTGGGAAAAACATGTTACGCGATTATAGTTAAGCAGAAGTAAAACTGTGCGCTTGCTGACAACCCAGACCAGCGATTTTAGTAAGACACGGAGCAACTGATGCGGACAGTGTATCTTAGTGTCTTATTGGACTGTAGTACATGCTGGAATACGTGTCCAGCGCGGTGTATGTGGAACACTGTGCCTCATTTCATTCAGCGACACATAATGGTATGATGTGATGTGACATGTGGGACGATGCGCTATGGTATATGGTGTGATACGACATGATTATGAAGAGCCCCCACGTTAGTATCGCGTTAACCTTTTAAAGCCTAGCCCTTACTTTACGTACCATCAGGTTTAACACTCAGAAATTCTACATGTTGCTCACATAGTGTTTTAAGTGTTTTATATGGATCTCAGAACAATCAGCAAATGTTAACTTATACAACATCAACTGGTCTGTTTTTTATAACCGAGATGGAGAGTGTTTACTGCGCGGTACGCACTGAGCCCTTATATAAAACAGATTACGTTCCGTCTTTAAAGGGTTGATAACTCCTTGTGCCTAATGCGTCTGTCAAGTATGCAACATGAAATTTTACAGTTTTCTTCGTCCCCTATACACTCGTCTTTACGCTGGCTGGAACAACCAGCTCCAGATGTGTAGAACCTTCCTGGATTTCCCATAGAATCGCGATATAGCCGTAGATATTTATAGCGATGTTTCAGGGCATGGATCTGCAGGGGTAAGTCGTCATCCGTTTCTGCACGAGTGGGTCTACTTCCCCAGTATTTTTTATCCTCGTTTGAGTCCCAGAATGCAATATCGGCATTCGATAATAAAAGAAACCCTGACATCCAGTTTGAACTGCCATTTTTGGCAACGCATTTCTTGCTGTACGACAAAAGGAAATAACATGTGGATGTTTATTTTCATAGCGATGAGAAAATATCCTCTACCCCTCATTTGGGTTACACTTTGTGAAACAAGTTATTTCATCTTAAAGGCATGCAAAAACGGGAATGCAAGAGTACTTTCGTGCGGAAAGATTGACAAGGAACATTTCGTCCGTCATCGGACGGGACACGATTTTACCCCATTCTCCTATTTCCTGCTCCTCGCAGCGTCACGGTTCTTTGCTCCAAAGACCTGCTTTACCGGGTAATTTGTTCTGCGTGAACGTGGAGCTAAAGGAACACGTCAGATATGCAGAGCTGCAGAGCATGGGAATTGGAGAAGTGTGCAGGATACAGGCCTGTTACGTCATACGACACATTTAAACGCTCTGAATAAGTTTCAGTCTTGGATTCTTTGACAGTATTTTTTTACTGAACGGCTACAAACCTCGTACATTTAAAATGTCAATCTCTTGTTATCAAATTAACTAAGATTTTGCCTACCATATGTATAAAACGGTTCTTGGATCCCCTTTTTTCTTTAATCCGTTTCGCTTCTCTTGGGACACGTTTTTATTCATGGTTCATTGAAATTATGGAAAATGATCTGAAACGTGTGAATTGTATAAAACAAACGTGCTTCTGGGAGACGCAGTCGTGTTAGTCTATCAGGTGTGGAAAACACGCCAGTGACCTACGAAACTAGCTAACTAGGTTGCTTACTGGCTACCTCAACAGAGCAGAGTCCTTCGTAAGAAGCTAACAGCTCTACTGCGGTCACGTAATTTCCCGCTTTTTGTATAGCCCGAAGTTTCATTAGGGTGTTCCATAGCCCCCCACTTGTCCCAGTCCTGAATCAGATGAACCCGGTCCACGCCTTACTATAATGTTTCTTTACTATCCATTTTCGTATTATTCCTTCTACGCCTCGTTCATTTAGTGGTCTGTTTCCTTCAGGTTTTTCCACCACAAAACTGACGCTTTTTTCTTCTTCCCCGTACGTCCCACATGCCCCGCCTCGCTCGTTAGCCTTTATTTTATCACCCCAGTAATATTTGGCGAGGGATGCAAATTATGTAGCTCGTTAATATGAATTACTTTTTCTGTTCTCACCTTAGGCCCTCCCTCTTAGGCCTAAATGTCTTTCTCAGCTTTCTTTCCTGGGGTTCCCTCAGCTTATGGTCTTCCCTCAGTATGTGAGACCAAGTTGTGTATTAGGGTAGCAACAGAGATCGAGGGTGTGCGAGCCTATGTCGTTTGCCTTCAGTGTTAACAGACGCACGCACGCACACACACACACCATAAGTCTGTTCACTGGGCGTAAGAGTTAATTGAAGTGCCGTAGCGATGTACGTAGCCTGTATATTCAATACATTCTTTGCGGTTTTTTAGTGTGCTCCCTATTGGCCATATTGTCCGCGTGTTATGAATGCAATTTGTGTAAAGCCAGCAGCATTACAGTCACAGTTGAGCCACAGTTAGAAAATACGCTACTCTTTGTTGTGTTAAATATTCACCACATCGAAAAACTTAAAAAAAAAAAAAAAAGATTGGCCTGAATGAAATAAAGATGTTTTTATGTCGCGAACTGACAGTCGCCACCATTAGGTTTTTTAAGAACTCTGATAAAATTGGTGTTGGGATTTTCGTAAGGCATTTGTTTACGCATCAAAAATCAATTTGCACAAAAGCTTTAATGCGGGACCTCAGTAATGTGGAACCAGGCTTCGTCAAAATCTGTCCAATACTTACGGGAAAAAACATGCTAACGTACAGAACAGTGTCTTTGTTAAGCTTGCATTCCATGTACTGGTGCAAGCCACGCACAAACACTGCAGCTTAAAGGAAGCTGTAAGTTTGCTGTAATATTAACGTACGTTGGAACTGTTCTTATTAGTGTAGTTGGGTCTTTGTGCATTGCTCTTCATACATAAAAAGTGATCTTTTGTAAAACGGGCTTTAGCGCTGTAAACATATTTGAAGCACAAAAGTCGAAGCCTCTGCGCTTAGTGAAACACCACCCATGAAGATGTGTGCTGTTTGGAGAAGCCTAGCCTAAAATTAACTTATGTGAACACAGGAAAGAGAAATATTAATTACAAAAATTAGGTGATCAGTCGTTACGTTGCATTCAAAGTAATAAAGGTAAAGTTGTTCCTGTCTACGCCGTGAAGGAATATAAGAGGCTAGAGGTATAGCTCCACTGATTCTTACCGCCAGCTCTAGATAGAAGTGACTGGTCAACTTCACGCCGCATCGCTTTAGCCCCAAGAAAGAACTCCGCTGCCCACTGCATGGGTGGTTGCATGTGCTTGCTACTGGATAGCCTGGCAGAAAGCTGATGCTCAGAGACACCGTGAACCGCTCGATGCTAAGACCCATGGAGAAGGTTGAACTGCAGGAGTTGAAACAACTGATCGGTAGGCAGATACACTGCGTCGGGTAGGTTCGGTCGAATACTAGACATACTCACACTTACTTGAAAAATATGTTTAGCAAAGTGGAAGGAAGGGTCAGTGTTGTAGGAGATCGTTTTGTTTTGTTTTAATTGTGGTACCCGTGCTAAATTACAAGCCATTCATCTATGCAGCAGTCATTACGGACAGAAGCGGGGTCGATTAGAGGTCCAGATGTCCGGGTGATTCCACTGTGGACCGCTTTATCATCTTGGGCGATACAAGAGCGCTGGCTGGCTGGCTGGCTGGCAGACGCACTCCAGATGGGAAGTATCATTCGGTGGCTCCGACCTACATGTGCATTTGTATCTAATTCTTTGTCTGGTATGTAGAGAGGAAGCGCTCAGCCCTACATGACTTCTAACGAGACGAAATTTACATAAATTCTGTAAGCTTGTTATAAAATACATTGCAACATTTGAGGTAGGCGTGTCCGCATAAGGCGGACGCATTGAGGACACTATCTGCATACCGGATATGAATGGCCGCAAGCATTCATTATCTGGTGCTGTATGCTGCATGACAACATCAGAATATTTTCTGTAATTCAGTATCAGGATTCTCGCGCTATTTCCTGGGTAATGACGAGAAAAGGGCGGTTACTACGTTAGATTTATGCCCGTCTTATTTGTTATTATATATTTTGGAATATGAGCCAGCATGCATTCTACATAAAATTGCAGTGGCGGTGGGCCAGCTCATATATTTTTCCGTGTCGTTCCGCTAGGGTGGATACAGATTGGTATCAAAATGCACTGTGTAGTTGACATAATGCCAGACACCGCCCCGTGGAAATGTTCGAACCTTCAGAGTACCATTTCGTAACCAAGCCTCATTACGCCGTGCTGGGGGGCCGTAATGTGGTAAGCAGCTTTGCAATGCCAGTGATTGCAGACTGGCACCAAATTAACCTTTTAAAGCCTAGCGGTAACTTTACATACAACCAGGTTTAACACTAAAAAATTCTACGTGGTTCCCACATTGCGTTTATGTGTTTTGTATGGATCTCAGAACAAACAGCAATTTTTGCCTTATAAAACGTTAAGAGACTGGTTTTTATAACCGAAGTGGAGAGTGTTTACAGCGCGGTACGCACTGTGTCCTTGTAGAAAACAGATCCGCTTCGTCTTTAAAGGGTTAATAAGCCCACTAACCGAGAGTGTCTTTTTTCAAACAAAGTCATACTGAAATTAGGAGCAAAAAGAAAGTATTTCAAAATGTTGCGTGCCCCGACATGTGTGTATAAGTTAATCTGACGTCCTTCAAGTTGACGTCGGTGTGCACGTAACAAAACAATACTTAATGCGAAAACAGTTTTTATTCCGCTGCTGCTTCGGACTCGGACTTCGCAAAGCCTCCAGTACTGAAATACTGCGGAGAAAACTAGCCTGTCCATGTTAATATGTTGTTGCTTGTCTTCTTATTGTATGGAAAAATTTCGTATTTTTTATTGAGCCGCATTTCTTACTTCATTTCGAAATATGTTTGCAGAAATAAAAAGATATATGTTGTGTGCTGACGCTGGAAATCCATGATGCTGGAGTGTAGTGTTCACGTGCACTGCTACTGACAGACCAGCAGCTCGCTGGAATCCCGTCCGTTCGGAACCCCAGCAGGTCATGATGTCGCTAACAAAACTTACCGTGTTAATATACATGATTCTTCGAACTTCTCTATCTACCAAGTGGCAAAGTTTCTCCATCGCCGTTCTGTGTGCATGTCTCGCCTGCCCTTTCTTAGTCCATCGTCACTTTATGCATTTCACTGCTGTGTCCTAAGTATTGTAGGCGACCGTCATGTCACGTTGTACAGTCTGATATAACAAACTGACAGTGTAATCGTACTTAGGTCCAAATGTTGGGGTTCCTATTCAGAATGTGACGTGTGCTTTGTTGGTAAGGACACCAAATAAGCAGAACAAAGTTTAGCGTTGGGTGGAAGTTTTAAGGCTTCCGTGATCTGTTGTCGGTCTAAGGTGTGGGTCTCCGTCTGCTTCCTTGCTGGGATTGCGGGTTCGAATCCCGCAGGTGACAAAGATGTCAGTCTCCTGTGAGTGTTGTGTGTTGTCAGGTAGAGGACTCTGCGACGGGCCTGTCACTCGTCCAGAGGAATGCCACCGAGTGTGGTGTGTCTGAGTGTGATCGCGAAACCTCAGCAGTGAGGAGGCGTAGGCCCATCAGGGCTGTTGAGCCATGAAAAAAATACGTGCTGTACGCCATACACTGGTGTGAAGGAAGTTTTGAGCGTTTATGATGAGCGGCACTCGCTGACGCACGCACGCACGCGCCCTCGCCTGCGCATATGCACGTTATGTACTTACACCCCAGTGTAGGCGTGTGTATAGTAGAGATTTATTCCTCGTGCATTATGTAAAAGTATATTCGTATCTTTTTGTTTACTTGCTTCCACGCTCCAAAGTTAATCAACAAGGTTTAGTCATTGTGGGTAGCACTTAATGTGACGCACATGTCTGTGATCAAGTATGCAGTCATTGCTGCGGATTTAACTGCCAAGTTGGAGGAGACATCTGTTTGTCCCTAGCGAGTGGCCCTACAAGTTCTGTCACATTCCCTCACGCAGGTTGAAGAAGTCTGTGACATAAATGTTTCTCTAACACTCAGCGAGCTAAAAGCAGTTCGTCAGCATTCCTCCGGAGACTCCCGTGTTGTTTGCGTGTATTACTTCCCACGAGTATTTGTAATTAATATACTCGGTGGTTCTTAAACCTTCAGCGCAAACATAGCCTCCGTACTGGATGTTCTCTTTTCTACTCCTGAAGACGGTCTGATAGTGCACCAAATTCTACTCTGATCGTTCAATGATTTGTGCTTTCTTGGTTTGCTCGTAAATGAGTACTTTAAGAATTACTTCCATTGTCTAATTCTCTTTCTACTTTTCAGTGTTCCGTTGATAAAGCCTAATTGTCCATGCACTGCCTTCTCCTTCATATTACAGCGAATGCATTAGCTTCATAAGAACAATTAATAAAAAGAAAAGGACCCAGTTCACGGACCGCTGAGTGGGAGGGCTGTCCCCGACACATCAGTGGCTCATGGGCCGTGGACCGTGTCCGAGAGAATCCTCCATTACATCAACTCGTTGGCTGGCTCCACATATACTGCTAGAAGAAGGAGACAAATTACCCTTCTGCCGCAACAGCCATCTTGTATGAGAACGTGCATTAAGAAGCCCGTATCCATTGTACCTTTAATGTGCAGGAAGACTCAGACATCCCTCATCCATAAGGAAATACGGCTGGAATGTAGAATTGTGGTCTGTATAAAAACATTGAAACGAGCTTTTGGAAAACGTGATTTGAAATAAATAACGCGTTCTTTGTGTCTCAGATTTTTATGTTTATTTTATGGATAAATTTTGACTCAACATTAAAGCAATGATAAACGTGTACATAAATATTAATTAGGAGGCTATATTAACAGGAGAGCAGTTTTGATCAGGAAGTACGAAGTGGCAGTAATGTGTAGAATGCATTATTTAAGAATTTTGTTTTCAGGAATTGTCTAAATGTGTAATAGCGTGCCGCCAGCTACGTAATAAGCCATTGTGCAGATAGTCTTCACATAATTAATACTTGCAGAGACAAGAGTGTCACGGGTACTGCTAACTATGACAGTGCTCAGTTCACTGGATATACACAGTGCGTGGATCGTTTGAAAGGCGTGTTTTTGTAAGCAGCGTGTTCCCCTCGTCCTGCAGTGCAGCGATAATCAACACATGACACATGTAGGTAGCAGCCCCATCTTTCATAAAATGGTTGAGGCATGAAAGCCCAGTTTCCAAGAAAAAAGACACCACCTAATATGTCTTTCATAATGCATTAAACGCTGGTAAATTCGTACCAGTAGAGACACGAAAGGTTATACCTCACATTGTGTTCCGTTGTACAAAACAGCAATCTGAAAAGAGAGGAAAAGCAGACAAGATTTGCTGAATAGGGAACCCGATCTCGCTTCGTAGTTACAAGGAGTAACTCGATCCGGCCGAAATTTGGAGTAGCCTAGTAGAATGCCTATTTGCTGTGCCCGCGCTTTGCCTCCTGTTATGCCTATTGAACAGGGCCATCCAAACTTCACCTACACGATAATTTCAGAGAATAACATCACCGGTAACATTTTGTATTCTGGAGGTTCTGGACTCGGGATAGTGCCCCGGAGCCGGCTGATCTCCCATCATTCCTTGTTGTTCCTCACAGTCGCCCACCAAATGTTTGTATGGCATGTTAAGATAGGCCACGATCAATTTTGTGTCAAGTTTACTCATTCACAGTGTTCGTACTGGTCAGTCCTATGTAAATGTTGCAGATTAATTCGCGTTGTTAAACAAAACTAAGTGATAAGTGCCTCTCCAGCACAGAGCACCTCGCCATTCAGACGTGTTTTGGGCGTGGAGGGAAATCTCCTCTCATTATGAACTTTTGCGCTACATAGATTGAGAGGGGGGGGGGGTCGGTTCCCTTCTCCAGCGTTTTTATTGCGTGTACTCATTATATTAGATGACAGTTTGTTACTAATTAACTTGCGAAAGCTCGATGCAATCCAACTTCTCAGGGCTGTGACGTGTTGCTGTGAAAACAAATGTGAAGTTTACACATTAATCTCCTTATTTCACTCAGCATACAAGTTATTTCACGTGTAGCTCTGCACACACTTGTAACGAAACGCGGACAGTGAATTGCGACAGGACTCAATTCTTATGCACGCTATTTAAATGCGGGTGAAAAAATGAGAAGTACATGTCATTAACATGGGCCAATCGTCTGATCCTTCTACCTGAACATCAAGCGCATGTATTCTAAGGCAGGGGTGTCCAATCTTGTTTAGAAAAGGGCCGCAAGAGTTATTGTGAGCTGGTTTGCCGGCCGCAGGTGTAAGAGTCACAAGTGGTATACCTGACATCCTAAATTATTGTGTAGTTATATATATATATAATTTGCAAATGTCACGGGCCGCGAATTGGAGAGCCATGCCCTAAAGGAAATAGGGGTAAAACTTCACACATGCATAATCTCGTCACCAGATAGTGAAATGGGTGAACTTAACAGCACTGTGTTTGTAATTCCAGCGACAGAGGTGTTGGTATGCATATCAGAGGAAGCAAGTGACTCCGTCAGAACGGTTTTGGTCGTGGTGGCGAAATAAAATTCGTTTCCGAACCGCGAATCGAGCCCCTGTCTTGTAACTGCTCATGCGTCTATAAGTGCCTGTGCCCTCTGTTGTTGCGATGTTGATTAAAGTTGCAGTTGATACGCATTCTCAAGCAGCACCGTCCGTTGTAAACATGTTCACCATAGGCTGACTGTGAAACAGTCAACTGGGATCGTAGCATAAAGTGCAGTGTCGCCCAGAGTCTCCAGATGAATACAAATTGTAAGTTAAAAATAGGGGAGGAACTCCTAGGGCATTTTCAACAGTAGGTTTTCTTTGTCCATACTTGCTGCTTCAGTAAGACGATGTGCTGGTAGAGCTTCAAGAAGGTTTTGCGGCTTCATTACGAATGGCAATGCTGGCAAATGGGGTTAACGACAGTGACGTTGTTGGATAATAAGGTTGGTAGGAATGAAGGGTGGGATTGTGAGACATGTCTTTCTTAGGGAGTTTCTCAACCCCTTTTTTCTTACATAGCTCGTGAAATTATGAGGCAGCAGTCGGCGGCAACCTTGACTGTTTGAGTAGCTGTTGGCTCTTTGCTGCATGGAGTTAATGCTAAACAAATGTCTGTATTCCGTGAGACGTTATGTTCTTTTAAAAGTCAAACATCAGGCCTATGTGCGAAGTGAACTTACGTTTATTTGGATAAGAAAACACTCCGTAATTTGAATAAGTTGCTTTAAATACTCATGTGTATCTCTTCTTGCTCTGTAATGCGATTTGTACAAGGAATAGTGAAGTACCTTTCGTTATCAAATGCAGATTTGTATGCATGATACTTCACGGTAGAAGTGTTCTTGGAAATAATTCTAAGGACTGAGTAACTTTGCGGAATCTGAGAAAGCGCTCGGAGGGAGGCAGAGAGAGAGAGAGAGAGAGAGAGAGAGAGGTACAAAGGAAATGTCGGGCACTACCGAACTGAAACCATGCAATTTTATGGCAATTACGAAGTAATATAATGCGGATGATTTTATATGCTGTTATGGTTATGATTTACTGACTTGCGCACAATCAATACCCTGCATTATACCAAAATTTGGGTAGTGTTTTAGGAGGGCCACGCCTATTTAATCAGGTTGTTAGGATAGCCGAGGAGGTATAAACATTGGGCGAACGCGCCACAATGTTAACTTGTGTGTACATTGCCCGTATTCTTTTTTACTGCGTTGTGTGTATGATTTATATAGGCACTGCCGTCTGAGAAGATATTTGTGAATGTATAATTGGGAAGGGTGGGGAATGCATATTTCCAGGTTATGCTGTGTCAACCTGTTTGTGAAGCGGCCGAGCGAGGAAAATTATGAAAAGTTCCAGTTCCAGTAACTAACTGCTGGACCGAGAGTTGATCCCCGGACACCCAGAGTGAGACGAAAGAGTGGTGATCGTTATAGCACAACATTTGGTGATTTCGTATAAAACCCACAGCCAGTGCGGACGTGATGGTGACAATAAGGATGGTTTCACTTAACTTACGACTTGTGTAGAATTGCTGTTTATGAAATTAAAGCATGCTGTTCATAAGGTGACGGCTGTCAGTACTGCCATTGTTGTGCGGGGAAGTGGTGTGCATGTCCTGCGAATTTCTTTCCTTATCTTCTCTTTGCTTTAAAGAAGGTTTTTTTTACACAGTTCTCTTTTATTTTATTGTTGCGAACTGTTATGATTGAACTCTACCCGTTGAGATTTAACAGCTTCCTCTCAAAATGTACGAGTGTATTACTCCAGACTGAGGCTTCGCTGTGTGCTAGCAAATTATGTTTCGAATTCTTTAGTTTACATTTTCCGTTCCCTATACCTCCCTTCTTGACTTTTTGTCACAATGATGGAGCTATATGACAAAGCAACACAGCTGTTTGTCTTCAGGTTAATTGCATGCCCCAAGCTATAAACTTGCGTATTTGTAGTGCTGTAGATGGGGTCGTGATTTAACGAGATCTATAATTAAATCTAGATGTTTGTATTTAGTGTAAGAATTGTTCTTTAATAGAGTCTGTGTTTTATAAGAGGCTTTAGAAGCTGTCTGTATAATTTTGAAGTCAATTTTTGCAAAGTAAATTGCGGTCTGGTTCCACCTGGTGCATGAAATGCAGATTTGCTGTCAAAAGAACACAAATATTGTGTCTGTATCGTTTCTTCTGAGTTCTTGTTTAAGTTGCACAGGGGCTTAAAATTACAGTTTTTGAACCGAAATGATTCGTTGTTTCGCACGTTACTCAACAGTAACAAGGGCAGAGTCTAGGTGGTTTTCGCAGGACCGCGACGACTAGTGAGGTGCAGCTGTCGTGACCGATTTGCGGCGATCTCGCAGCTTTCAACGAGGGTGGGTGAATAATCATGAGTAATCCTGGTCACACCAGAGAGCTTGTAGCCAAATCTCAAGCTGGGCATCTCTGAAACGGAAAACAGGGTTTCATTACACACGGTTTGTTTATTCTGTAAAATTCTGGGTTCTTTAAGAAACAAATGAATGGTAATCAAATGAGATACTCTGAAATAAAGGTTGCTACTCAAATACGGTTCTAAATTATACCTAAATTGCCACTCAACTCAGGGCAGTGCCCGGTTTAACAGTACTTCACTTTGTGCTGTCCGTACAGTTTTGCATGCTACAGCAGCACAGCAAGAACACTTTTAAAGGTTGTGATGTTTAGGAATTTTTTACACCATTTTAATAAGCCCAGTACTGATATAAAATGCAAGGATTTAACTAGGAGGTAATATGCAGTTTGAAGAATAAAAGTGCTTACAGTCTGAACCCATCATACGTGCATGCAGGTAGAACCATATCAGATTCCATAAGAGGCGTTCGTAGGATCTGATGAAGTCAGAACAGTGTCAGAATTCCGTAAGAGGCGTCGATAGGATCCCGTAAAGTCAGGGCCATAACAGAATTCCATAAGACGCGTTACTATACAGATCTGTAAAGGCAGGATGAAGCAAGTTACATTTTATGACCTCACAGTGTCGTGTGTGGCCATGCTTTGAATTTTTGACTTAAAAGTAATATTTCGTACCTAAAGTATAGCTGCCCTTACCATAAATATTCGTATTAAGTTTCACATTCCTGATTCTAGTGTTTACTTACGTAACTGCACCAGACCGAAGAGTTCGAAAATGGTCGAACGGACATCCACGATGCTCCCACCGGTCGGCTCAGCACATCAAGGACGGATGTGAACGCAGCGCTAGCGTGGGGGGCTGATTTTGGGCAGCTAAAGCAACGGTCGCGAGGTCGCCAATTCCGCAGTAATGAGGAAGTGAATATTTCTTTTCGTGAGTGGTTGCGAATACAAGAAGCAGATTTCTGCTGTTACTAAACTTGTACCAAAATGGGACGAATGCATCAGTGTGCTCGGGAGATCATGGTGTAAAATAATAATACTTAAGTTGAATACATGGGCCGCATTTAACTCTGTAGTGACGTATCATGTAATTTTTATGATGTATGGAACGTTATATACTGAGCGTCCTCAGATCCTCGTGCAGATGCCTGGAAAAGACTGAGATGTGAAGAAGGATGATTGTTTATACTCAACACTGGAATGTTGTGTCAGCCCACAGAGCGTAGCAGTAGCCATCAGGGGTCGGTGGCAATGTAGAAGCCACTTCTACATTGCGTCCCCTCGAAAATCGTTGGGGTTTTAATAATAAATTACTAGTTTATGTAAATATTGTTATACTGTAATGGCTGTGACTTGCATAGAAGTCACTTGTTTGGCGGGCCCATGAAGAATAATGTGGTTGAATTCAACGCTCGAGTCACGCAATTCTATACTTTATATATTACTACTTCATTGGGCCGTCCTCCTCTAGAGTGTCCAGTTTCGTTGGCCCTGTCAGTGTTTAGATTTATTTCCGTGCCCTCACCTTCGACTTGGGAACACAGATGCGTAGTTTTCCACATAGCGAATTCAAGAATCGGGCCACAAATAGGACAGTTGGAAAAGAACTGAGTCAAGAAGAATGGAAAGGTGTTGCTGTTTAGAAACATACCGTAGCGAAAGCAGCTGCTGTTTATAGGGCGGGATCAAGACTTAAGAGGGTTAGGATGAATGTGCTCTGTGCAGCCTCATGGTAAATGTCTCTCACCTTACAGGAAGGGAGGGACTGCCTTCTCTTATGTGGCATCTCCAAGGAAGGTAATGGCGGAATGGAAATGCTTATTTCCTTTCAGTTTTCTGCTGAATTCGTCAGACCGTTCACTTAGAAAGTGTTTCTTTATTTAACTACTCTTCTGCAACTTGAGAATTTACACCGATTATTGGTGGATGAGAGGGGAGAATTGTGATCATGACTTGCGAGGGAGTGATGATTTTGAAAGATGCTGTCGTGGCCTGTTTTAAAGTATTACTTTGGTTTTGGCTCACAGAGTCGTGCGCGAGGCGCGCAAAGCAGTAGAAAGAATGTCCCTTATTACGGGCGACATTCCAACACGGTCCGTCACGAAAACATGTGACCTGTAAACTCTACTACAGCCTACTTGGTCAGATTGTTGAATAGCGTGTATTTGATGTCATAAAATATCCATAACATTGACTAGCTGAATAAATCACTGACCTCGTTAAGCAGGAAACAATTGACAGTGACTAACGTGATTAAGGACTTCCTGTGCTGTACAGCCCGGATTGTCGGTAGCAGCAGAAGGTTCACAGAAGCAACTTACAGATTCTGCCACGTGGACTAGTTTCGTGTCACCAAAACTTACTGTCCTGCTGACCACATTAATGTTATCCCAACCAGATATTGGTCTCCAGAATATTCGTTTAGATAATCCTAATAAATTGTAAAGATCTTAAGGTATTACTCAGCCACTCTGTGAATATTTGAGTGGAGGATACAAATAAGTATCCCAGTTCTTCAGTTGTTCGCGGTTATTCTCTTGCTTAATTTTTCACGCACTTTTTAAATTCTGTTTCCAGTCTCTGTTATTCTGTCAGAGTGATTCTGTTGTCTGTCACCAAAGGGAAGTTGGCTGTGGAAAGACACGTAATTATGGTCTGTATTTTTGTAAAACAAGCAGGAAGATGGAGAGACTAGACTGCCTCGTAGCGTCAACATACCGAGCTTAACGTACTGTCCATTTCTTCACGCTTTCAAATTTAATTGTAACTTTTGATTGTAATTATCTTACCTAAAATGCGAAAAATCTTCAGACCATATTGACAGTTTCTGTATTTCAAATTTTTAACGGTTCATGATAATAATTACTAATTGTCTCGTCCGCAAAATGCTGACAATCATTCGACCGGTAAAGAATTTTTTTCCTCTTATAGAACACGCCCGTTGGCCTGTGGTACTTACACGGCTCAATTTTCATCGTTGTTTTATTTAATCTGTTAGATGCTACATGTTACTTGTAAGCTCTTTACTTACAGTATTGCTGCTTGTCATTGCGATGTTTTATTTTTGGGTTTAATTTTGCACGCGATTTATTTTTCTGAACGGGTAGCACTTCTAGTAAACTAAGGTGCAAGTGACGTTGCAAGGGCCAGTCATTCAGATGCTGCTCGTGGGATAAGCCGTGTTCAGTGTACGTCTGGCGAAGAAGCTTGTAGTGTGATTCCGTTTGTATGGGCAAACCCTGTTTTCCCTATCCAAAGTGACGGCGTAATGAGACTGCAGGGTGTCATAAAATGATGCAGGGAGTTCGAAAATGGTCGAAAAGGTGACCGGATGATCGCACTAGCTGGTCAAGCACATGAGGGGCGGGTGTGAACGTTGAACGAATAGTTTAACTAATTCTGACGCATTGCAAAAATGGTTGAGGCAGAAGGAACCCCATCTCCAACAAGACGGGGTTTTGAACCTCATAACAAAATGGTATAAATTTATGAATATCCTCGATTTAATATTTTAAAAAACAGTAATACTTCACTGGAATAAATTAGCTGTGTTTAACAGTAATCACTTCTCATTTAATTTTTGTGACTTAGGGTACATAACTTATTCAGCATCCCTTCTGCGTTGTATTTAAATATTTTGGTTTGGTGTACTCACACTAACTCCACAGTACCAAGAGTCATGATTTTTACGCAGTCCGATGCTTCGCCATAAAGGCACTTGTGAACTGCAATTGCACATAATAAATAGAAGCGTGTATATTCTGCTACTATAGATTCTTTCTTCTTTCTTTGTATGTCAGGCACGTCTACTAACGTAGCTAAGGTTTTTTTTGCCGCCCGGGGCGAGTAATCACAATGACCGCCCGTGACAGAAATTATGAACCTTAAAAAATTCATAATTATTTATGACATTTCATTTTATCTGAATAATTTAAAATTTTTGAACGCAGAATTCACATTTTTTAAGTAAAAATATTAATTTTGCGCCCACTTTGGTGCCCCTTGGATTTACCGTCCGCGGCGGATGCACCCCTCCCCTACCCTTGCGTCATCCCTGGCTACGTCTTTGTGCACTGAAGCCAGGCTAAACCAGCACCCGGTTACGCGGAAGAGAGTCTTTATAAGCGAAGGTTTGGTGCACTGACTGTGGGCGAATTGTGGGCAGGATCAATTATATTTCTCGAATTTTACATCCACTGCGAGATTTGAGGTTCTCAAAGTGCTACTGACGAAGAAGGTTCTGGTCGGCATCTGCCACCTCTGTTCAGTCTAAAGACTGCGTACACAACGTGTTATTCCCACTCCGATTCCTCCTAGGAGCTTTAGTAATGTGAAAAGTGGCAAGATGCGGACTTGAAAGGTTAGGGTGACTGTCTGCCGCTTATGGTACCTTGTGGGTATGCAAGCCATGAATAGGTTGATGTCAAGAACCCAGCTTTAGGTCACCAGACCTGCAAATCCGTGAAGAGACCTGCTGAAAGCCTGGCGGCGTATGATCACATAGTGCTTTGTAGACACGCATTACATCTCAGGAACCTTTCGTATGTATACGCGAGCGGATGGAAGAAAAACGAGAAGGAAGAACTTCTGTACGATAAAATTTATTCTAAAAAGAAATCTGTGCAATCGTACATAGGAGAAATACACCTTAAGTGTTTTTGCCTGAACTAATGAAACAGTTTAAAGTCGAGACTTGTAGTATAGAAGTGTGCGTGCGCGCGCGCGCGGGCGCGTGTGTGTGTGTGTGCGCGCGTGCGTGCGTGCGTAAGCCTACACTGCCTTCTGTTTCTTGTGAAATAGGCGATCCGGTATCAGTATGATTTGTTGCTGCGACAGTCGATGTCGTATGGAATTCAGATCAAATTTTTTCGCTCTGTTGCTGAATATTGTCGATAAATTCCTTACATTCCTCAGCTTATTAAATGACGAACAAACTGCACAAGCTACTGTTTTGTAATATTTATACTACATTTGTGGTAAGGTTCTCTTAACAGTTGATACTTGCCTGGCTGGCCAAAGACTTTCCTGCCGTAATGGACCAAAAAGGCCGTCCACCTCTCCACCGCCCTCTGCTTTCAGCTGGTTTAATCCGGACCATAAATTAAGTTCTCAGTTCTTAATATTCTTTTAATTATTACCTTCCCATGCAAGTGATGGAGAAATGTACTTACACACTACAGCTTATAACTAAGGTGTGGAATATGTGCAGTACAATATGAATTCCGTCTGTGATACAAACGGTTGTCTTGTGGGCTATGATACCCCCTGTGCTGTGAAGACTATGGCCGACTGACATCAAGTAGCATTTTGGTAGCTGCAACATATAAAAAGAAACGGGTAGTTCCAGACATTGGACCGTACACCCCGGTAAAAATTCTGTTATACTTGTTGATACAAAGCCGGATGAGCCCCAGAGTTGGTCTGCGTGTAACTTGTTAGGAGCCAAATACCTGCCCCTGCCGGGAATCGATCTCCATTTGTACAGTTCGTTGCCAGTCATTTCAGTAACGAAATAACCCACTTTTCATTTGTGAATTTATCCGTGGATCTCCAAAGCAAAAAGCAGGTTTGCTAGCCACTCGGCTATGACGCCAGTTCTCGTAAAAATTGTCACACAACATTGACAAAATGTAAGGCTATTAAAACACTGAATTTGAGTACGACGTGTGTGCCTGAAACACAGTTTCAAAGAGAATAGCTTCTACCAAATGGTCCGAGGAACTAGTCGTAATAAAACTTGGGTCAGGAAGACGTGACTTCAGAACTGCCGCTAGGTATGAGGCGGGAAGTAACACACAAACTAAATGGAGCTGGTAAATAATTACTTTTGTCTCTTTGTGGTTTAGAGTTGAAGAATTGTGTGGTTGACAACAAGACGGAGGAGTAAAAATGTCGGCTTGCTGTACAAAAGCATGTGCAACCGCAAGCATTAGCAATCCACACCAAAATAACCCGACTTATTCCTGCTCAGCCCCCAGAGCTCGGCGAAATTAGTTGTCTTCACCGGAGACACGACTAACTAGACGCTGCCATAGCACCTTGACAGTTATGTGCTGTCGTGTGTTAAGAGCTGTACTGAAATAGCAAAGCAATCAGGACTGGTCGACCCACCGACCGCTTATGCAGATCTCTCATTTTCCATCGTGATATCTCGTGTACTGTAGTAAAGAGATTAGGCTGCATATGGGGCTGCAAGACGGCGATGCATTTACCAGCATTGGCATACATTATTTTACGTCGTTTTGCACAGATTCGGAGACGGAATAGCTCAGTCTCTATAGTGGCTGGGCTACAGTTTGGACAACCGAGGCATTGTGATTCGATTCATGGCGGAGGCAAGAGACATTTCTCTGCTCGAAACCGCCCAGACCGGCTGCTACTGTTCAGTGCGAACCATGATTTCGTTCCTCGGGAGTAAAGCGGCCGGGGAGTGAAGCTAACCACTCGCCTGTGCCTAATGCCCAGATCAAGCATGAATGGTGGTAAACCTCCACTCCCCCTTACGCGTTCATCGCGTGCAAAGGGACAACTTTATCTTCACCTTGTACAGATAATTCGTATGAGCCACTTTGCTTGCTATCGTCACAGTAAGCGGTAAATTGGTGTGAGTCTTAAGTCGACATCACCTCCCTGCGGCAATGAGATGACGACAGCAACGCCTTGTGTGCGCCTTCACACAACGGCGCTTAGGCACGAGGTACATATTAAGCGACACCTTTCCACCAAGTTTAATAGTGTAAGGCGCCGTGAATCGAAACCAGAGTTGGAGTACCCCAGCAACTGCTCATAATTTGCATAACTGTGTGTATATACGAGTATTTGTCAATGCGTGGGTAGAAGCGGCTTGTCTCTTCCAAATTTCTTAGCGATATGAACTTAACATCCAATTCTCGATTAATATGAGTATGTTAATTGACTGTAATTGTGACTGCGCTAAGTGGCGAGTGAAATTCAAGAGTTTTAACAGGACGCGGGCCTGAAGATCATATTGCGCAAGGTTAATTGTTTATGCTACGTGGTATGTGAATGTAAGTGGTTTGTGTCTGAAACTGTGCCTTCTGAGGATGACCGTTTGTGGTCGAAACGCCTCAAGGCTGGTTTAAAGTTGCCATATTACGGGATTTGCTGTGTTGTGGTGGTCGAAATATGTACGTTAGGGCAGCGGTATGGAGTACGACGTGAGGTGTGTGTGTGTGTGTGTGTGTGTATGTGTGTCTGTCTGTCTGTCTGTCGGTCTGTCTGTCTGTCTGTCTGTCTGTCTGTCTGTGTATGCATAATTGGAGACGGTTTATGATGGACATGTGTTTATGTTATGCACTGACAGAGGACGCAGCAACACTCCGTGTCTGACAGTTGACAATCGTCAGACGGAGACCGTGTACATACACCCACATCCAGGACAAATAAAAGGGATGGGCAAGGAATATGAGAAGAAGAAGAAGGGGACGATATAAAGAGAGTTTACAAGAGACTTCCAGTTGAATTTTCAACGGTTCTTTTCCGCTGGGTTATTAATAATATTTGGACAGCGCTGTAGGCCATATTGAAAATTTTACTCATGCCGCTGTCGCCTGCAAGCAGTATTGGGCTCCAATATTTGAAAGCGGGGTGGAATGTGTTTCGGTCTGTTGAAAATACTCATAATGTTGTTAGAATTAAATATCTCGCTACAGAAGCAACAATTGTGTACTTAAAATATATGTTACTGCTAGGAAGTTAAGAGGAATTTTGTGGGTCGCGGAGTGTAATCGGCCTTACGAATTGAAATTGACCTAATATTTGTAGCCACATTTGTTGCCATTCCTTTGTTACATATATGCTAGAAATCCATGCAGAAAATGTGAAATTAATTTTTGTAAAAATTCCATTGATTGTGGCTTTGGATTTCCTCGTTAGAATTTGTAATTGCTGTGGAAAATGTAATGACAAAGAAAGGCGTGGGGAATGAAGGTAACGCCCCGTGCATGTCGACCCCGACGGTGGGTGGAACTGAAGTAGACTCACACTTTAGGGCACTTACTGCGGGCAAATGCCCCTCGGCTGCGTTGCCGTTTTGGAAATGTTGCCAGAAAGTTCCGGAAACTCTTGTGATTGTAGTGGCGGAGTCCATGTTTAACAAGTAAGAGAAAACCGTGTTGCATAACTAATCACTTTACTGCGTCAGCTATACAGGCTTGTCCCTTATGGATGTTACAAAAGTTTAGGAGAAATATGGATTTAGGAAGAATTGATTAAATACCCCCTTTTCTTATTTGGAAAATTATAATCATTTAAAGTCCAATCTCCGTCATTTTCGGTGCAGTAAGTATTTGTTTGTCATGTGCATTATATATATTTCTGAAAAATAAAAATATTGTACTTTTTTAATCAGTACAATTTACATTGACGGTAATTACTACGGCCATTTTTGAGAGCATCGCTCCTGATTCAGTGCTTGTTAGAACCGTTCCATTATTCCCAGTGTGGTCGCTCCCGTCTGTGTCTCTCCCCCCTTTTCTCACCTGCCCCAAACCGAGACAACAATTTCAACTCCACCAGAACTGATAACACTCCACGTGTAATGGGCAGAGAGATGAATAAGCAGAATTCCCATTGTTGAGAGAGAAACTTAGGTCCCGTCTGCATCCGCCTGCTTTGCCATAGTCCATGAGTCAACAAAGTTACTACAATGAAGGAAACGCAGGTAAAGAAAGAAACGAGTACAGAACGGCAAGCAACTGTAGAGATCGCCACGTACAGTCGTTCCCAAATAAAGCTCTTTATGTAAGTACCAGTTGTTCTGGAAATATGCACTTTGTTCTATTTCATAAAAACATGCAGTTCGGGGCGTGCCTTCTGCTGTTCCACCATTCAGGCTTCCATTTGAAACTGGAAGCTTAAATTAACAGTGTAAGTTTACTTTGGTGTTGATTGGAGACTTGATCAGTCACCTGCAGAAGGAAGGGGCGTATTGGTATAGGTGTTTGCCGTCTATTTAACAAAGCTTTCAGTAGTTCAATTTATGTAGCTTAAAATGGTACGGTTAAATAGGTCCGTATGGTCGTGGCCTAACATGAGGTGCTGTCCAGTATTTTTCCGTACAAACATAGGACATTCACGACCAGCCTGAATCCAGTATAATCGGCGTCCCAGCTGAAATTCGAACTGCGTGCCACCCGTAGACGAGTCCGAAGCAAATTACCCGTTCTTGGGAAATCCCTGAAGCACTGTTTCAGAACGACTTAATTCTGAATTGGAGCGGATGGTCTGTTCCGTTCTAATAAATGGAGCTTACGGAACTGACTGACAGATATGTAAATTGTGTTTGGTCTGGTGGAAGGGTGCATGGATTTTCGAAAGCTAGAAGCCACTTGAAAATTCTAGGAACCAGAAAGGTGACATGAAGCAAGTTCCATGCGGAAGACCCACAAATATTAGACTCCATCGTACAAAATTTAGTCATTGCGGCGACCTGGCGCCCGGGGTCTGTGCACCTCTGGTCTGTGGAAGCAGAGAATATGATTAATTTTGTCAAGGGGTTTTTATATTAGATGTCCACGAATTATGCAACAAGAACTGTCAACAGTCGTTACTACAGCTCCTCTCATGTTAACAGGCTTGCCGTAAGCACGTCTGTACACAGTGCAGGCAGTTAAGATCTGCAAACGGAAGCACATATGAATGGTTATATATTTCGAATTGACTCGACAAGGATATGAACCAAAGACAGAGTTATGTGTCAAATTATTTGTATTTTACGGAAGGCAACGTGCAGTTGGTATAGTCTTGAAGCCTTCAGGGCAACAGGATTCAGTAAAACGTTGCCGAGCTGACAGCCGCATTAGGTGCTTCAGATCACCCGACGTTTGAGAGACCGACTCCGTATCCGTCATGAATGCTCCGAAACGTCTGTTTATGTGAAACACCTGAAGCGGCTTCCAACCCGAAAACATTCTATTGCGCACAGTGCCTCATGTCAGAAACGGAATCAATGGAATGCAACGGATCTCGTTTGTACCGTCCGTTATAAGTGTTTGTGTTTTAGCTGATCCGGTTGTGAAGAATGCACTGGGATTGGTTCTTAATAAACGTAGAATTACCTGGCAAGTAGATTCGGTGGTTTGTTTTAAATCTGTCTCAAAATTTGCGTAGAAGGGCTGAGTAAAGAACTGCGAAAAGAAGCTTCATTGCGGCACTGTGTCTCCATGCCGCGAATGGAATGCAAATCAGCAATTCTAAATATTCAGCGAACGAGCACAACTTTCTGGAAACCGGAACTCGCTGAATGGAGGGTTACTGCCTAGCCCCTGACGTCACGAGGTCTCCTGGAGGTGCCGCCTTGTCGGTGTCATGGCTTGAAACTGGATATGACTGCTGAGCCTGTCGACAGTGCTTGTGGTTCGTAAACCGGCTTACGTCAATATTCAGACATCTTGCATCAGCAGAGCAGCCTTTAAGTCGCTCTGACGTCTGGCAGTAATTGTTAATGGTATTGAGTGGCACATGAGTATTAGCAGCCTTCATTGCGATAATGATGGAAATTTCGTCCGGAGCCTTAAAATGATGGAAACCGCAACTGCTACTAACAGAACGGAACACCGGACGGACGTACTGACACAACTAATATAAAGAGACTGGACAAAAATGTGTCGTTTATCCTGTCGAAATCCTGTGTGTTGCCACATGAACCAGCAGTTGTAACTCTGAAAAGTGCGCATTTTATCGGTTCAGTGTATTATGTCGTTCTCAGTGCAAGCAACTTTTCTGTCCGCAAACAGCATTAATTGACGGGTTTTTGTAGGTCAGACAGTCTGCGTTCTCTGTGTGTGTGTGTGTGTGTGTGTGTGTGTGTGTGTGTGCGCGCACACACATACACATATATATATATGCACACACATTCACACACATAAAATGTAGATAATATCAGTTATACATGTACAATTTTAAGTCATTCAGTCATATAAGGAGACAGTTTACGTAAGTAATAGTGCTTCATTCACGAAAAATTGTATATTTTAGAGGCATTAGTTGTAACCACCAACTTAAAAAGTAGAAAGCAGTTAGTAGTGGCGCTCAGCTGTTTAATTCGTAAGTTAGTTGTACGGTCTTATTTTAACTTTATAAACTACAAGCTGTAATGAACCAGAAATGGTGAAGGCGATAATGGCAGGGAGGCTGAGATGGGTTAGAACGCAGAATGCAGGAGCAGGGCCTTTGCAGAAGGCTAACGTTCCGTAAACCAGAGGGTAGCAGACGCTTAGGCAGACCTGGTGTTAGAGGGCTGGATTCAGAGGCAGGTCTCAAGACAATGGGCATTAGAAACTGGAGGCGAAAGTCACAGGATCGACACCAGTGGGGGGCGATAGTAGAAGAGGCTAAGGTTCGTGACGGACTGCAGCACCAGTAGTAGTAGTAGTAGTAGTAGCAGCAGTAGCAGTAGATTATGAAGAAAAAGGAGGAAAAAGGTCTTACCGCCGAGGGATGGTAATCCATGAATAACTCTTCCGATATTTATCACACTCTGACTTTTTGTAGGCCACACTTTCATTGACTGCATTGTGTGTAACGAAATCCAAAATATGATTGCTTCATTTTGCCCCCCCCCCCCCCCTTCCCCGACTGGTCTGGCTCTGCCACCCGTAGAAACTCGCACAAGTGTACGATCAGATATTTGCCTCTCAGGGTCAGTTTGCGGAAGAGGCGGAGTTTGGTGCGTCTAGCGGGCATGCAAAGATCAGCTGCTGGAGGCTGCCCGTAGTAAATAAACTGTACGGCAAAATCATGCATAGGCAAACAAGAAAAGCACTGGCCTGTCCTAACCTTTGTAGTTCAACGTGAAACATCGTGTGACAGTACACCACTGAATCCTTGTGGCTGCTGTTATTGCCGCAGCGTGCTGCTCTCCTCGATGTTTAGCTTTGCACCCTTCTGGCGCAGTTTATCGGCCACCATGAAATAGGTCAGTAGGTCTGCTTTGTCTTCGTCTCTAACTTCACGCATATTGTGTGTTGCGTATCGCGTAGAACTGCGGTGATAATTCAGTGAGATGTCATTCGCAAAAGCGAAAAGAATGTTACAGCTTGGCTCAGTGGTTCTGGTTCCGCCTTACAGCGATGGGGATGATGAGGAACGTTGGCTTTGCGTGGGCTAGTTTCGGTGGCGTTGTGATGTATGTAATCGGGCGGAGATGTTTCTTTTCTTGAGTAAACAGGCAAAAGATCTGAAAGACGGTTAAAATTATCTGTGGTCTTTTCGTGAGAACAGAAGTCATGAGATTCAACTCGTTTTGAGGTACACTAAGTTTTGTTAATACTCGGTTCAGGTTTCATGGCTGAGTGCAGCCGTTCCTACGCAAGGAAAACATTCTTTGTGCCGGAAGGAAATCGGACTGAATTCGAGTTCATATCTTATGCCATTCTTATTCACATTTCAGAGAGATTCCTTACAATGCGTCACAAACCTCGTTATTCCGAGTTACTGAAACGGTACGATTCTTCGATAACCTCTATCTCTGTAATCACAATTTGCTACATAACGTTACAAAAACTTTTCTTAAAGCTGACGTGACAGAAATTTATTTTAGACGCCTTCGCATAGTCGCGAAAAGTCGTCATGTCAGTCCGTCCGTCTGTTCTCATGTTTCAGCGCGGCTCCTACTAGACAGATTTCTGTGAAATTTTATATTAGGGACTGTGTAAACCTGTTAAGAAAATCCAAATTTGCTTAAGATCGGGTAAAACTGTGGGGCCCTTTAAGACCTAAGTACGTTGCCGGCGACATTAAATAGCCATAAAAACGTTCCCTTCGACTGAGATGGTATCAGGCCCTTATGATAGCAGAGGAGGTATAAACATTGCACGAACGCGCCACCATGTTAGGTTACACGTACATTGCCTATCTTCTTGCATTACAAGCACTGTAGAAAAGTAAGCTCTGTTTTCTGTGTTGCCTGTAGGCTGTCACACGTTCACATACGAGTGGAAATGGCTCTGTCAGTATACTGACTCTGATAAAGACTGTACGACCGAGGATCTGTGATTGGACTACCGGCAGGAGACTGTATTCTCCTTTTCAAGGCGTCCATTCCCGCACATGCCCAGTCAGCCTACCGGGGGCTTGCTGCGCGGGGAAAGCGATCAGAGCGTGAAGCTAACCATTGCCGATCTGAAGAGTGCATTGAGCTGTACGTACCTTCCCCACTGGCCCCTACAGACCACAGTGCGCAGAATTTGAAAATATTTAATTAATTATTCAGGACATGTTAAATGTTACAACTAGAATTTCTAGATATTAATGGAAAACCTTTATTTATTCTCTGTATCCCTCTGAATTTTCTTACACGTTGAGCAGCTTTACGCGAGGTACGATAAACTGAAACCGTGTTCCGTGTCAGGGTTCCAGTTGATCGGTAAACACTACAATTCGATTTGCGTAAGAACTTCTAGTGTAGACCATCCATATGCCTTTAAATAATTCCGGAGATACCAGGCGGGAAGTTAGACACGACATCACACGCATGTGTTGATTTAATTAATCTTGCTCAAAAAATGGTACCAATTTAGTGTTTCGTAAAAAATTGTCTTTTATGTCAAACGTCGTGACGTGTAGGCCTGTGTGTACGGTGGCACTGAGGTGAGGTGTGCTTCGCGTATACATATTGCACGCATCGGCGCTATATGAATATACAGCGGCGTGGATAAAGCTTCTGCTGATTCCGCAGCGGGGGC
>BLKM01005934.1:0-12044 GCA_013340265.1 Coptotermes formosanus
TGCTTCGAATTCGTCATGTTGCTGTGAGTGCGCCTGTCTAACTGTATGCAGACTTGTACAGTTGAGTCACCCGTTTCTTTTAATCTAAGATTTTATGATACTTTTTTTTATTCCTGTTTCGAAATCTTAACCAATATGTGTACATTTAATGTTTTTCTTCTAATTCCACAGTTCAGCGGTAATATTGGGGTTTTGCAGCCATTGTTCAACAAAATAATGAAGAAATATGGACAACTCTTCATTTACTGCGCCATTTTCCGTAACAAGTAACCAACCGAACTGAACAGTTTTGAGAGGCAGGTAGGCTAACGCGAGCACATCCTGCATGTTTCGCGCACTTCCTCGTCTTCTTTGTATTGCAGTGAAAGTCCAATTGCTTGTATTTTGCTCCACAAACACTGGTTAAAATGAAGATTACAACCAGAAATAGTAGCTCTGGAAATGCCGTTTTTTATGTTTAAGAGCGGCGGCTTCAGAATCCATTTTTATCAAATTTGGACACCATTGTGGGGATTCTATAATAAAGACACGCTGTTCAGACAGAAACACGACCGATGTTCACTAATCGTTACCAAACGCTGAACTACCGCTAAGAGTCCCGTCGTCGTGTATTGCAACCCTGACAGGGCAGGTATACACAGCGGGAACCGGAATTCCTTTCGCTGCCTGGAAACGTCTGCTTCGACCGTGCTTATATTTCACATGTCCGCTTCTACCGCCGTCCGCTTGGCCCACGTAACCGAACGGATTTGCTTCAGCCAGCTGTGATAATAAAGCGAACGTGAGGATGCAGGCATTGCGTACAAACACATAAATATTAAAATTAAAAGAAATTAAAAATGAATTGTGTTTGAACAGAGTGTAACTGAAATTTAAGAGCAGACTGAACGAACTGCATGCAAGTTACTTCAGCGGTTTTAATATTAAGCGAAAACAAAAACCTGATATATATATATACACATATGTATTTAAACAAAATAACGAACGCCGTTCTTAACCAGCAGCAGCAACAACTTTCACAGGCCCCGATATTTCCGAAATTATCTTTAGTTTATATAACAGTGTTGCCACGTCGCCAGTACATGAGGTACTGACACAAGATGTCTGTTTTAAATATTGAGTTAATTAATATGCACGAGTAAACCAAACGTTAATTTACATAAAACTAATAACTCCTAATACCGATAAATTTATGTGCTGCTAGTGAAAGACTGTATGTTACAGCTGGTTTCTTAAAGTAATCTATTCTACAGTATTAGAGGGCTTCTTTCAGTTCAGACTTCGTAACCAGACTGTACCGTATGTAACACTGTGTGTACTGCGCACAGTGTTACATACGGCAGCGTAGTCACTTGAACACAGGAAAGAGCGACCGTCGCCATGTTTAAGGCTGTTACATATTCTGTCGCCCATAGTGACAATTGTGACGTTAATACAGAAAAATTTAACGGTCTTGCTATATGAAAAGTTAAATTGCACCCCCAGCGCTATACGTGTAATGCACCGACCGGCGTGTTTCGGGAGTAGCAACATTAGCACCCATCCTGACAGTAGCACAGTCACTGGAGGGCTCTGAGTGCAGGCCGAATGGGCAATGCGGAATGCACGTGTGGGTGGAGGCAGCATTGACGAAAATTTGATAGCAAAAATACTGCAGTGGATTTATTAAACGTTCTGTTTGTCTAGCGCGATGTTGCAGTATTTTTACAGAAAGCTCCACACTGACGAAATTCAGTTTGGAACACAGACGTGTTGATTTTACTGTCCCATTTACTCGCTCGAGACTCTGCAACGTAGCAGGCTTTAGTCTAAAATTAAAATACATAAATTTGGAAGAACTCACTTTTTTCGTGTAATGCTTTTTGCCTCCGAGAATTCCAATTCATCCCACCGGGGGCTAGGGTCAGATGTGGCCTCACTGTTTCCTGCTGTTCAAGTGACTCCCTTTGGTTCAGCCATCTCATACACTTACTGAACCAGTTGACTGCCGCTTTTACACGCTGGATCCTGCACTTCCTACCGCCGTTTTCTCAGCCTCTGCTTATGCCTGAACAGGTGGCCTGAGACGGATCGTGTTATATCTGGAAGCTTGATTTGATTTCGACAGCTCGAGGCTGTAGCAGCTGTACAGTCGCGTGCCATTTTATTCCTATCTTCAGACCGAATTCGAATGAGTTTAATTCAAATTCAAGGCTTCGAAGCCGCTCCGCATCTTTGATTTGATTACAAAGGGCCGAAATGTTTCCCACTTGTAGCAGGATCCAAGGTGCAGAATACGGCTATCAGGTGATCTGAATGTGTGGTGTTACAGAAAATTATATCTGACATTCAGAATGTGCAGTGAACCAAAATACCAAATACATCAACACGCAATACTTGATAAACTGTACTTTGAATCTGGGCTGCCTCAGACAGCGTGCTTACAATTGTGATCACCTGTCAGAACGAACTTACATCTAACGCTTAAGAACTGAATGGTGTCTGCATAATCAGAAAGTGTGTGGAAAATTGCAAGGTTTTGACAATCGATTTACGAATTCTAGTGTCCATTCTGTTTCATGGAACGTAAACTGATAACAATTTTACCAATGACCACTGTCTTGCCTTCTGATGCAGTACCATTTAGCTCTGTACAGTGTGCTTTACAATGTTAAGGTTCGAACTGGAAGCCTGAACTGAATGACCCGGTCACATATCGGTGTCACTTCACAGGAGGCCGAACGTTCTGCACGGTGACCTGGTTTGGATGAAGGCTGTGCAAGCAGCGTCTTTGCTTCTATTCGGGCACTCCCTTCACATCACAAGCAGTGCTGGTGTTTGTCCAGACGTACCAAAATTTCGTAATTGTATCTTTTCTCTAAGGGCATTCTGAGATCTGTACACCTCTACTGTAATTGCGGTTAATTTTTATATAAATATCACATGAGAGCAGTCCCACTACAGGCCTGGACAGGCCCACAGGGTTCCAGGTGGTCGAGGCTCCCAGATTTCTGGACAATCGGCACATGAAGGTGGTAAGGTTGTCAGCCATGCGCACCGGCCGCCTTTACCCCCAGGAAATATTCCTGGTACAGTGCAGGCGGGAGGATTAAGTCAATGAAAAAATCCACCGACACCATCGGGAATCGAACCGGTGACCTGCCGGTTTGTAGCGCAGTGTCCCAACGAACTGCGCCACCGCGTGCCCCGTGTAAATATCACATATCCTATATACCGTGTTATATATGTTTATTTACACATCAAAATTATTTTGGACGAGAAAGAAATTTGGGCGTACCCTCTGTTAACATCATGTAGAGTGCCCGATATTTTGGCCCCATTTTAACCACATTTGTTTTTTTCGACAAATTTTCATGGAAGTCCTCCAATAGCAAATTTCACGGGAATCCTTCCAGTGGAAGCCGCACTGTTACCTGAAGACACACAGACGGTCGGACGGACGGACGGACATGACGAAGATAACAGGCAGTATGCGCGACTATGCGAAGGCGCCTAAAAAGAATCATGAATTTTTTTGATTTCCTGCTCCAAAACTGAAATGTATGTTAATTCTTTGCCTTCAGATTGTAAATTACATGCGTTTCCGAAAGTAAGATTTTGGGTTTTCTTATTCCCTGCACGTTGAATTTTATATGAAGCAGTGCAGAGCCTCAGTTGGCAAAAAACTTCCAGAATTTTCTTTAATTGCACCACAATTAAAGCAGAGGTCAGCAGAGTAGCAGGTCGCCTACCAGTCAGCTGCACCGACGTCGACGTCGGGTTCCGTCACCGTGTCTGTTGGCCTGTGGGGTGCGAACAGGTGTGCTGTACCTCCTGTGAAGTCAGGTCACAATTCGTGGTTTTTAAGTCAATCCGGTGGGTGATGTCCTGGAGGAACCTGTGGGCCAGACGCCGTGCACAGATTCTTGTGGGAATGGCCGGACACGCACCGTGCCATGCAGCGCCAGTTTGCTGGTGGGGCTGCGGTCTTCACTGCCGATGTCCGGGTGAATTGTCAAGTCCGGGTTTATGAGAGGTGGCACATGAAGGAGGTGGCTCTATTGCAGACGTTTCGGGACATTCGCGTTCTAATTTTTGAAAGGCTTAGAGCCTGCGCTGCGGTATTTTACTTTACCCCAGGAAATATTCCCGGTACTCATTTCTGTTAGAGGCTGAGTCGACCCCAGGGCCATAGTGCGACCGACAGGATTAAGTCAATGAAAAAATATCCCTGTCACCATCGGGAATCGAACCCGCAACCTTCCGGTTTGTAGTGCAGTGCCTCAACGAACTGCGCCATATATAAGTAGGAGTACCATTTGATAGAGATGGTACTAGAGTAGTGGTGGGGAGTGCCATGGTACTTTATACAGTAATAACGCGAGAAACTGGAGTAATTTTTTCTAGGTAAGAGTTATTGTTAAATATTGGAAGGAACCTGGTGTTAGCAGGCGCAGCCCTTTGTAGTTCGAACTCAAAAAATAAATAAATATATTATTATTATTATCATTATTATTCACTATATCCCTGAGGTCGACTCAGCCTGTAACCCTAAGGGCCTGTCCACTTCAGCAGGAAGATACTTACATTACGAAAGAAAATGACCGGAATTATGGTTGGTGCACATCCTAGAACTGGGTGTAGAAATCTATTTTAAAAACTGGAGATTTTGCCCGTTCCATGCCAATATATATTTTCGTTAATGAACTTCTTTGTTAATAACCAAGGAAAATTTCAAACAAATCCATCAGTACGCAGTATTAATACAAGGAATAAGCGCCACCATCATAGGGCAGTTGCCAGCCTATCGTGCTTTCAGAAAAGTGCATTCTATTCTAGCATCAGAATTTTAAATATTTTACCATACGGTGTCACAAATATTCAGAATGAAAGGGCACAATTGAAAGTAGCACCGAGAAGGTACTTAAATGCACACTGCTTTTACTCTGTAGATGAATTCCGTATGTGTACTGATACACTAACTAAATCTCCTGCAGCCGAACGTTCAGGCAGTTGTCGCGACGTAAGCGAGATCCTCGCTAAACTCACCTAGGCGACAGACGGACAGGACAGACACAACACGGCACTGGTGTGAATATTTCGACAGGACAGAACCGAAATATCTAGGATTCTAGCGTCGACAATTTACAAACGCGTGTGAACGGCGACTGTACTGGAATATCGTACAAAAATTTAGTTCGCTTTCCACGGAACTGCCCAGTGCCGTAGGAGATTACACGCCTGTCGTCACCGAAAATGTTACTGGGTTGCCATGGCGAACTGCTGACTGACAGTAACACTGAACATGCGATGTGCCTCATGACGATTGCAATACAGCCAACCACCTTCTGCATGTGCCACCAATCCTTGTCTTCATCGGGGGCTGAGTTGCAGCGTGGATAACCTGAAACATTTCAAACGTGATCAGTTAAAGTTTAGGAAAAGTCTCCTGTTGCTTTGTACAAGCAACAGGTTAAAGCTTATGTCTGCACTCTGTTGCAGTCTGCTTTGGGCCTAAGAGGGACGAGGAAACAGGGGAGTGGAGAAGACTACATAACGAGGAACTTAATGATCTGTACTCATCAGCAAATATTATTCGGGTAATGAAATCGAGAAGAATGAGATGGGCGGGGCATGTAGCACGTATGGGGGAAAGGGAGATGGATACAGGGTTTTGGTGGGGAGACGTGAGGGAAGGCGACAACTTGAGAGACCCAGGCGTAGATGGTAGGATAATATTAAAGTGGAAGTTGAAGAAGTGGGGTGGGGCATGGACTGGATTGAGCTGGCTCAGGATAGAGACAGGTGGCGGGCTGTTGTGAATGCAGTAATTAACCTTCGGGTTCCATAAAATGCGGGGAATTTCTTGACTAGGTGAGAAACTGTTAGCTTCTCAAGAAGGCCCCTGCTCCATGGAGTTAGTTAGTTGCAGTCTGCAGCGTTTGAGGACTGTAAGTAATGCAGTCTGCGTGCCGTCTTGTGTACCAAATTGTGTTAATTTCAACGGCGCTTCAGTACCTCAGATTATTTGGCGTCGAATGATAAGATGTTAGTGAAATATTAAGCAGTCGCTGTTGACCCGTTACTGACCCTGCGTCGTATTAAGAGGTCCCGCTTACATGCTTTGACACAGAGACGGGCTGTTCTGTGGGTTTTCTTGGGTTTCTCCAACAAAGTGGTGGGAGAGTATCTGGAATTAAATTTGACTGATTCATTCTACATTCACTAACCATCTTACAGTCCGACGCTGCGGCGTCTCACTGCCGACACCGTCATACAATAAATCACAAATAAATACGGCGCTGAGATTTTAGCTTCTGCCATCAACAGACCCACGTCGAGAGTTGAAGATTATTGCAGCCTTGTGAGATGTGACGCCGCACAGCTTGGTGTGTTTCGGACGAGCTCCCTGCTTCCATCTTCAGAGTAGTTCAAGGGGAATCTTCTTGGACTTTACTGAAGAAGGAGGCATCAAGCTGCTCCGAAGCGTTAGTACCTGGACAGGAATCTACACGGCGTCACATCCCACAAGACTGAATTCTTCATCAGTACTGCTGTGACGTCATGCCTGTCACGTAGAGAGCTGCCCTCGAGACGTGAGAAATAACGCGATTACAGCTGCATGCAAAGTGTCCGGCATTACTGCATGGTGTGAGGAAGAGTGGAATTTGTCCACAGTTTTCAGTAAAATTCCAAAGCGATTTCCGAGCCGTTACATGCGGACAGACATGAACGTGATTGCTGTTATTCCTATTAAGATACAGATTAAATTAATTGTTATGTGACATTTATTAAGCAGCCTAAGGATAAGAGGTGTTCCTTTCGCCACACCAACAGGACGTTACCTCAAGGTCGCATTGCAGCTACCAAGTGCTTCAGGTTGCTGTCCAGGTTTTTGATCCTCCGGTCTTGGTTCCGGAGTACACGGACGATTGCTTCTTGATTGTTGTTCCAGGTTGCCTGTAAAACAGTTGTTTTATGAAGGAAGTGTCATGCTTATAAGAACGGAATAAATAAATAAATAAATAGACCAACTAGCTATCTAAGTAACTAACTTCTTGTTGAAAAGCTGACAGTTTCTCAGCTAGTCAAGAAATTCCCCACATTTTATGGAACCCGGAGGTTCATTACCGCATTCACAAGAGCCCGCCACCTGTCCCTATTCTGAGCCAGCTCAATCCAGTCCATGCCCCCCATTCCCACTTCTTGAAGAATAAATAAATAAATAAATAAATAAATAAATAAAAATGACTGGACATATATAGACTATCACTAGATTTTCGAGTGTGACATTTGGTGTTCTGAATTTATTGTCTAACAAGATACTGTCTAGTGGGATGTGACGCCGTGTAGTTTGGTACGTCAGCCACATTCAATGAAACGCCAAGACGCCACATTCCAGGGCACAGCAGTACTTGTATCTGAACTGCGTCCCTGTCTGCCCACCGCCTGTACCAAACAGAAGTTAGCCTTTGCATCGCGCACGCGCACAGCGTTCAGTTGTTTTACTGACACCCTTGTTTAGCACCTGACATGTTTCGGTTAACCACAGAATAATCATCAGCTGAATATACTAAGATAGAGATTTTTGAAAACATTTGTGACGAATTACATTTTGATCACAAGTTTCTGCTTGTGTATGTCACAATGACCTAACAGAACAGGCAAATAAACTTTGAAATCTGTTTTAAAGGGTACGTAACCGTCACTTAATATTATGAACTGTAATGGAGTCAACTTTGCTTTCATGACCTTTATAATGTTTCTAATTCAATGTTGGGTGCTGAATCAAAGAGAGGGCGATCTGTATGCTTTTACACATGTGAACAGTACACCAAGCACGTACACAGAGCACTGGTATTGAAAAGCAAATTTTATTCCGTTGAAATGTGAGTCTTCATACTTGAACGTCTGCTACATCCAGAGCAAAGTTTTCTTTCCATATTCCAAACGTCCGTACAGATGCACTTCACTTAGAATTTGAAAATTCGCGAAGGCGTAACAACCGTTATCACATCGGCACTGCTCACAAAACTTACCTCCATATTTGTGATTCTTTCTGTTTGGGCCTGCAGGTCGTTGGCGATCTGTTGGGCCGCCATCCGAGTCTCATTTATTTCGAAGAAAAAGAACGCCTGTAAAAACACAAATGCGTTTTACAAGAAATGGTTCATTTGCCTTATAATATTTATCGGAAAAGTAATTACTTGTGTAAATACACTTGAATGTATGTGCTGTCGGTGCATTTCAAAACGTGAGGTCCGACACTGTGAATACGTTGAGTAACAACACAGGCTAAAGGCCGTGCCATGGTTCAGGCGGTTAGCCGCCGGCCTCCCACCGCGGAGGCCCGTGTTCGATCCCGGGTCAGTCCATGTGGGATTTGTGGTGGACAAAGTGGCACTGGGACAGGTTTTTCCCCGAGTTCTTCGGTTTTCCCCTGTCAATTTCATTCCACCGGTGCTCCATTACTAGGAAAGGGGGAAAAAAATAATCATCTCATAGGGTCGCACAATAAGCCTCATGGCTGCAGTGCGTCCGTAGCGTCCACTTTAAAAAAAATGCAGGCTATAGTGTGCTGGGGCTTGACAGAAGGTGTTCCCTGATAGGTAGGCTTCTCTGTACGTACGCAGGCATATGAGTGTGCAGATGTTTACACAAGCGGTTGTCTGAGCCTTCCAAACGAACTGATGGCTGAAACTGTTAATATGTCTTGTGTGTCTGAAGCTCAAAGGCAACCCTGACATTGCTGTAGCCTGCAGTTAGGTAGCTTAGGGCAGATTCTGAAGCAGCCAACGGGACACTCCAAACTTCAAATGACGGCTTATATCAACACAGTTGTTTATTTACAAGGAAAATGATAGGGGTCCGACCAGCGATGTGAATTGGATTAAGAGGGCTAAGAACGTGTAACTCACCTGCAAATCTGCCATGTGCACCAAATTTCTCTCCCGCTCTTGTTTTAGTTGTAGCAGGAATTGTCGCTGTAACAGGAAAAAAAAATTGAAATTACGAACGCACAAACATGTGTGTATGTGTTGCACATACATTCACATGAACCTTTCGAGGGAATACGGTTCAAGCAGCTGATATGTTTTTGTACCAAACGCTGGGAATTTCGAAAGATAGTCTGACTTAAACGTGGTGTATTTTGAAAGTGAGCTGGACAGAGGTGGAGAAAACTGGATAAAATTATTTCTGAAAATTCCAAAATTCCAAGTTTTCCTTTATGCCTTCGCTTAATGCAGCTTTTGGTGATCTAGATGCACAATAATTAAAATTGTTGCTACCAAAATGTAAGCAAGACATGTTATAGTGATGTGAATTTATGTAAGGAGTCAGCACTGAGGTGAATGAATGTACATTGGTGCATATTTGTTGTGTGTGGGCAAACTTACCTTCATGAGCTGCAGCGCCCTCCTGTTCTTATTTCTTTCAGCTGTTAATTCCTGCGTCATCTTCTTCTTCAGTTGTTGTATGTCTCTCTGCATCCGTCTCTGTAACAGTAACCCATTTCGCGTGAACAAGTTGGATTTGTGGCCAGTCACTGATCCTCAGTTCAATAACAAATGTTTAACAGCATCACAGTGTTAGAAGCTAAAAGCACTGACGTGACTGGCACTTAATGTTTCTGCTCTGACAGTATCTAAAATATGGCTTAAATGCTTGTTGTTATAAATGATTAACTGTGGCCAGAACTTACCACCACACGCAGCGCCTCCTTGTCTTTACCCTGTCTGGTTTTTGTTTTCTGTGCCTGTAAAAGAAACACATCAGTTGTAGAGGACCGAAACTATTTTGATAACGTAACGGAAATACCGTGTAAGGTCTAATGTTATGTTAATATCAGTGCAATGGCAGTTTCATCCCACAAACATAGCTGTCTGAATTTGTGTCTTTCTGGACAAATAAATTTACATTAATGAAAATGCACTCGGTAGTTGTCACTTTAACCTGTGATAATCTGATTACACTCACATGATCACATATTTTAGTAATTCACTTTCACGCTTAGAAAATTGTGATGTTGGCAAAGCTTGATCGAAGCATGTAGAAAAGAGAAAAGTACTATCTGTTTGTTACCAATTTATTACCAATTATTGTTTGTTACCAGTTTCTTACCAATAAGTTGTGCTTAGGGTGTTTAATATGCACTAATTCAGTAAGTAATAACAGAGTTTTGGAAGCCTAATGACGTAAATATGCACTCCACTGTCATAAGGGCATATACACTGCGTCTACATTATTTCCGTGTTCACGACACGAAACAGAAATATTGCACTCCTGTCATTATGTGTTTCAGCTAAAAACAATGCTGTTAAAACTCGTAGTGACGTTTTAAACGAATGATTATCGCCACAGTCTTGTTTCTTTACCGACACTATCGAGTTACACCAACACACAACAGAAGCAGCAGATGAAGAAAACTTATTCTCAGCAGTTACCTTGTTATAGTAGATATATTATTACTCACACACAATAGAAACTTACCTTACGGCCCATTTTGATGAAAATTGTAGTCTTTACAACGGCTTTTCACTCCAAAATGTCTTAAAAAAGACAGTTATACACTTCGAACTTCTTAACTGCTGGATTTTCAAAAACAGAATAAACTCGCAACACAGGACCAAACTCTTGTTACGTAGTTTCCGGAAGTAAGTTCAAAAATTCATTTGGTCAGAAAACGTTTGTGACCTGATGGTTGATAATTGGTAGCCCTGTGTATAAGTGTTATGAACGTTGCCTAAACAAGTGCTATCAAATTTAAAGCCCAGCAGAAAAAAAACATATGACGGTGGTATTAATATCACTGAACTAAAAAACTAAGGATGAAACGAGATTTATCGATAATTATCGAATACGCTTTGTGGCCAAACGCTTCCGCAATGTTAGCACTGATCTATGTGATGAAATATTCGCTTTCTTCTTGTGATCTTCCGGATAATAAGAATCCTCAGGTAGGTTGGTGGTGATGATTCGAGAGAAAACTCTCCCATTTTCAGAGCAGTTAATAAAACTGTGTGTTTTATTAAACATATATATTCAAGCTTAATACTTTTGTATTGTGCTCTATCACACAGTTCAGTGTGTTAGGTTCGTAGGTGCCTGTATTCTCCAAAGTAACATGGCTCATGCAACATCAGGGCGATTGTTTAACATATAACATATGGTGAAAAGGCAGTATCCACGTTTAATTTAGTGGCTTTCCGTGTAAAAATACCGCCTAAAATTCCGGATTAACATGGCGAATGCATCGTTACGTTAACTATTTAAACCATTATGTAATTAAATCTTCTGAAACGAGATATCCAAGTTTAATAATGTGCGTTATGACACAGCGCAGTCTGGTAGTTGCGTACCAGCGTGTGTGACAAGCGTGCTGGCCTCTTTTCAGGCACTTTGAGTTTAATTTGTCTCTTTACACGCAGTGGAGACGTACAGGGGGAGATAGGGCTGATAATACCGGTCAAAATCTTTATACTCGTACTTCGGTATTTCTAATTTATGAGACAGAAATTTTTCTCTATAAATTTTGATGGTAATTACGCACAATGACGTAAGGAAAAAACAAGTAATTACTTGAATTCATGTTAGAACTCAGACTTTTATTACACGATAAATATTCCGACAAAAATTATTTAAAATACAGTTATTTTAAACAAAAAAATATATATACATACTGGTACTGTAAATGTTAGTTGTGTTTAAGGATTTACACTACCCGTCCGAATGAAGCAAACTCTTAAGAAACATAAGCAGTCGATAGTGTTATCGTTTAAACTGGATCTAATTTCGGTACATTTTCATTCATTAACATGCAGTATTTACAATTTATTTTGTGTGCAACGAAGTGTCCAGTAAACCACATCTGAGTTTCCTGAACTTTTCAGGTTTCCGTTACAATTGAACTGGGCATAACAATCCCTCACTTGCAAATTCAGCAACTCTAATGATTTATTGTTGTCGATTTTATAACCTTTATGTGTATAAATCATAAACAGTTATTCTTTAAACTAGTACGGAAAACCAATATTTTTGTATCAGTACCGTTATTTGAATACCGG
>BLKM01005936.1:0-20652 GCA_013340265.1 Coptotermes formosanus
ACTTGACTTCAAAGACTATCTTCTCCAAGAATATTCAGGTCGTAGAGATAGATAATAGAACTTACCGTAGAATGAGGTGGGACGGCTTCAAAAGAATTCGAGCTAATTAATTACTCGCTGAAGTGTTTTACTTCCTAGTCTCTTGGATAATTATTATTTGAGTGGTAAAGGTAGAAACCCGTTGGAAGGCAGAAGATAAAATTTTGCCACTTCGGAAGAGATTTAGAACACTGAAAACGTACGGAAGTCATGCTTCTGGAAATCAATTAAAACTTTGAGGACAAGACTGCGCTTCAGTGGGACAGGGCAACATCAGTGGATGTGTTACCTGGGGACTGTACAAATAATTCAATAATGTGTCTCTTTAAGATTCCTTCTTAACCTTACGAGTCTTTAGAAGTTTACCTGAAACCATACCTGCATTGTTGTTCGCTGATGTCTTAGCCATTTGGTCATTTACCAGCAACGGTTTAAAAAAATGGATAAATCATACTGTCAAATATCGTAATAAGTGGAACTCAAAATGCAACCTAAGTGAACCTGAAGTAATATTATCCGACAATGTGGAAAACTGGAAGACAGATAGTGTTGGTATATGTATTGTCAAAGGTTGGAGGTAGTAAAAGCATGTGTTTATTTAGGGGTAACGCTGTAAAGGTTGGGAGAATGAAGGAGACAAAAAGAAACTATAAAAGTGAAAAAAAAAGCAATTGGCGAATGCTTAATGAGATTACTTAACATGAAGGTACAGGTATTGGAAAACATACTTGTATATGTGATGATTTGTAGTTGGAGAATATTATGTGGGACTGAAATATGTGGTGTGAAAGAGGGATGGGAAATTGTTGATGAAATTCAGGGAAGATTTTGTAGAAAAGTCATTCCAAGCCCAAGAAACGCAGCAAACGGACTAGTAGAATGGTAACAAAGTTGGAGAAAATTGGACAGGCAAGATGCTTTGTGGTATGGTAAAATACTGGTACAGCATTTTGATAATGAAACAAAATGAATTGTTAAAATCTGTTACGAGTGGCAGATAGGAAACTTGAAACGCGAAAGTTGAGTAATAAGCCTAAGGGATGAATTAAAAAAAGTTGGTTGGGACACATTTGATTAGAGAGAAAAGGGAGGGATTTGGAACATATACGCCAAATAATGAAAACTGGATGTAACAATAATCCAAGACAATCAAGAAGAGACAAAATGAAAGACAAGAAATCTCTAGTCTCATACTGGAATATGAAAGAGGAGTGGGGAAGAGATCTGTATATAGATCGATGTAATTTGAGCGAGAGAATCGCTTTATCATGGTTTGATTGGGAATTTGGAAACTAAGAGGTATATGGAGAAGTGTAGAGAAAGGAAGTTGCCTCCTACATAATGAAACAGTGAATGAGACACATATGTTACTAGAACATAAAGAGAGACAGAGATGGACAACAGCATTTTTCAAAGGAAAATGACTGTACGTAAATGAAGAAATAGTACACAATACAAAGTTGTAACATGATCACAGAGCTGAAAACTCCAACTGAATTTTTATACGAATTAGAACGCAAGTGGACTGAGAACCTGACAGAACATATTAAATAGTATAGACAAACTTTAGCCATTAGTATAAAAATGTATGTGTACTGGCAAGAACATGGTGTTACCAGGTGCAACGATATGTGTGTACGTGAAACTCACTCAATTAAGAATCAATCAGGTCTGATATGAAAACGAGTCATGTACACAACTATTCCTTACGACACCAAAAATTTTCATTATAAGAGTACAGCCAACATTAGTTTTAACATACGTTTTTAAAATTTTATGCTTAATACATTTATTGTTTTTTGCATTCGGTGATTGATGGTCAGGTGGTGAAAGGATATTATTAGTATGTGCAACGTGACATAAACTTAGCCTTTAATTCTCTGTTTAACATTACTTATTAACTTACGAAATTCTGTAGCACTGAAGTTACACTCACTGAATCTGTGGAAACTAAAAATAAGATCGTAACGTAGCCCAAAATTCTACTGGGGAAGAAATTAAATAAAACCACAATAAACAACTAAGACGAGAGGCGTCGTGGTTCTACAGGTACAGAGACTAAATAACTTTTGACTAACTCTGATAAAATTACGTATTCCTAAATTTGTAACTTAGGTTAAGATGACTGTCTTCTGCGATATTATACCGCGCACTTTGTTAGAGAGGTACAAATATTTCGGAAGCATCTTCCGCCTGGATGTCCAGGGTAATGAATAATTCACGCCGCATTGAGCAGGTAACTAAAGATTTGGGGCAGAAAGGACAAGGAACGGGACTGCAAGCGATATATGGCGTCTTCTTCTGAAGTGCTGTTAACTCTCTGCCGTACTATAGAGCGTCACATTCCAGCAGGACATATTTTCATACTCGTCGCGTGAGAGCTCCAAATATCGCACTAAATTTAGGTTTCAACTCAGATGGGTGAAGTAAAACAGAACATTATAAATTGAATTAAAGTAACAAATACACGCTGTCTAGGGACAACCCTGAACAAACTATATTGTATTATATTACATTGTTTTATATTATATTATATTATCTTATATTATGTGTACTGTATGAATACAAAATATCCGGGGCTTTCCCTAGACATAGCGTATTTTTTTTGTTTAATTCAGTTAATAATTTTCGATTATAAGTACAGTCGACCTGGTTATACCGGCCTCGTTTACAACGGTTCGTTTTTTCATTGCCCGACCGTTTCCTTACGCTTTATCACAGTAAATACCTCAGTTACACCCGTCTCTCATGTATCGGATCTTCGCTTACGTCGGATTTCTCCGACATTCCCCAACAGTTTATTTTCCTCGGCAATGCCGTTTTTGGCAAAATAATGGACAGTTCGTAACGGTAATGCTATGTTCGAGCGCAGATGTATCACTCGTCAGAGCGACACGAGACTGCACGTGTAATCTGATAGCATTTTGTACCTGGAGACGCCGAAGAGACTTGTAAATTTTGCACTTTTTTTGGCTTTCCTACAGACAAGTTCCATCCCTTGGCGGTTATAATGGATCAGTTGGGGCAGTCGCTACCTGATATTTCTGTTATTCATGCGCTAGCGGGCAAGTGATTGCCATATGCTAGCATCATTATGGCACTTGGGGTAAAGTGCGCTGTCATAAATCAATTGCGGCTTGACTTCGGTACATTTACTTGTAACCTTTTAGGTAGCGATTTTGTAAGGCGTTTATTTATTTTACACAAACAGAATTGATTTTTCGGCCAAGAAGTATGTATCATACTGGCCGACCAACCAGGTGCGAATGCGTACAGTATTTAAAAATTTTGGCCAATCCCAGTGGCCGCGCGGTCTAGGCGTCAGTCTGCGGCCGTTCGCTTGCTGGGATTGTGAGGTCGAATTCCGCCGGAGGCATGGATGTCTGTCCCTTGTGAGTGTTGTGTTTTGTCAGGTAGAGGTCTTTGCGTCGGGCCGATCACTCGTCCAGGGGAGTCCTACGGGAGTGTGGTGTGTCTGAGTGTGATCGTGAAGCCACGATAATGAGGAGGCCCTGGCCCACGAGGGGCTGTTGCGTCGGTGAGGGGGGTTAAAAATTTTGAATATGTTTACAATACGTAGAGTAGGTGCGTAAAGGAGAGAAACGTTCAAGCATCTTCGTGCGTGGTGCTTCCGTGGCTTACATCAAGGGTTCAGGAATGTAGTAATGTGTGTTTTTGGGTGTGCAAAATATATCTGTTCGTATCCGTATGCAATAAAACTGAAAACAAGCGTAACTTAAGTGGTATTAATTTAAACGTTATTTTAAAACGTAATTTAACCCAACCTCGGATATAACGGACTTAGGGTATAACGGATCATTTCAGGACTCCGTTTGGGATCCTTTATAACCGAGGTTTGCTGTGCACAGTAACTTGCAGCACTATATAATACAGAGCATTTAAAAGATTAGGCTAGCCTCTAGGAGAGCTGGAGCCTACTGCATGTTTATACACCCTGTTAATCCTCATGCGTTTTGATTGTGTTTCACATAACTTGGAATTGTAAATGCTGCTATGGCAATTGGAATAGCAATTTCAAATCAGAATTTTTAAAATAATTTTGAAACAATAGCGATGAGGTTACTTCATTGTGTGTGCCTCCTCACAGGATAATATCGTATTTGCTCTCATGAAAACTTTTAAATCCATTAATGTGCTAGAAATTGCTACAGCTATCAGCTCTGCATTTCAGTGTTCGTAAGGCGTTGACAGTGCAGGCCCTAAACTTTGGACTTTCTCTTGGATCCCAGATTACTTGGAATTAGCATAACTTTACACAGGCTCAACCAAATCACTTTTATGGTAGCCTATTGGCATGCCTTGACGGCTGCCGCTTGTCCGGGCGTAACTGGCTAACATGGTGACTGTGAAACGTTACTGGATGGTGATCGATAGGTTTGTATTTCGAGCAAAAGGTGAAGCAAACCCCAGCGAAATTTCGTTTCAGTTTTGTGGAATTAATTTTACGTCTTTGAATACGTTTAGGTAGGTGGTTTGTTCTCGTGTGACTTATTTTCGTATTATGCTGAAATGTTAGTGCGAGAAGGAGAAATTCAGCATTTTGGACTTTTGTTTGTGTACATAGTACTGCAGGTGCTTTGTACGTGCTACTGCATAGTATTATTTTTCTTGTACACCGTGACTCAGTTATTCTGTGTAACTTTCTTAGCTTCCTTTGAATGTTGTTCTTCCTTTAGTTAATTACATACAACAAGTTAAATTTCGACACGGTAACTATAAAGTCAGAATCAAAAAGTAGCAATAAATTCGGTATTACAAATTAAATAATAAAAGCTTCAAACGGAATTAGTATAGAGTAAATTCCGCTGTTACTGATTCCAGCTCCTTGTTTTTAGAATTAACCAGTCTGCCCCAAAAACCAGTTAGTGGGCACTATACAAAGAACTAAATTTTGCGGAGGCCTGTAACGATAAGGTTGTCATTTGTTCCGCTGGCGTCTGCCTGTCTGACACAGCTGCTTTACCTGCAAAACCACGTAAATTCCTGTGATGTAATGTGTCACATGATAAATACACACGTCGTTTGACATTTTCAATGACATTCATATCGCTTGGGACAATGACCGTTTCATTGCCATGGCTGACCATTTGTCTTTTGTGGAGGTGACTTGTGTACTGCAGTGGCAAGGGATAAAAGACTCGTAAGGCCCGACTCATCGCATGCTTTATTTATTATAGCTTATGAAGCATTATGTCCGTATGTGTGGCTGTGTACAGCATTTCTTGTTCCACTGAACGAATTTACCTTTTGGAATCAAAACCAGTTACGAACCTTGTGCCATAAAACAGCACATCACCGTCGTACATTGTATAAGTCTGTAAATCCCTACTGATATTAACACCTATACGATGAGAATGCAAACATCTGAGTTGGGTTCGACACAATTTTAGTTTACTGTAGGATTCTTAGAATTTTGTAAGGTGACAGATACTCGATGAATATGGAGATTATTTTGTCTACAAACGTAAAATAAAAAGAATGGATATTGCAGTGGCACGAATCTGTGAGCTTGACCTTCAAAGCATTCTGTTTGCAGATGAAGTTAATACCATCACAAGGCACGGGGAAAGGCACGCTATCGTTTCTGTCCATGATCTAAGCAGATCTTTTGACTTACTGTTACAGGTCTCATAGCTGCAGACAATTATCCCTCCCGCACACTTCACCTCGCCTACACACGCTCGTCAAAAGCCGAGGTCGCAAGATTCGTGCCGACTGATACAACTGGCCAAATAGAAATTACGTGACGGTTCGGGAACGACAGCTGATAATTCCTTGCTCCTAGAAATATGAATTTCACTGCAGATAAAAAGGACATTAATAAATTCTTATAACGTCTTTCATGGAACGACGGATAAGACAAATGTGGTAGCAGCGGGAATGTTTCAGATAATGTTTGACAAATTTCAGATTATATGATTTTCTGGGTACTAACAGAGATGTTCTCATGGATAGATGCCCAGTTTGTACAATTGTTAACTCTCAGTTCCTGCTACAAACTTCAGGCCCGCCTGAACATCTAAATCATGGGGTTCCAAAATTTTTATGGCAAGGGCCACACCCATTACTGTGGACTGGTTCGCGGCCGCACATAGAAAAATAATAATATCTGGTATACCTAACTGCTTAAATTATTTTGAAATTTTTGTAACATATACACAGTTTGCGGATGTGGTCGCGGGCAGCATAATGCAACTAGGGGGGCCGTGGGTTGGAGACATACGATCTAAGTAATATACAAAGATTTATTTTCTGTGTTCTGGTAATAATTTTATCTAAACTACAAAGAGCGACAAGTTAATTTTACTGAAGTAAAATTTCTGCTTTTTATGACAGGACGTAAATACTTCGTATGGGTAAAAGTTAGGTTAATGCAATGGTGCCTATTATAAGCACTGTGCTTAAGAGTGTTCAAAGAAATTGGTGTGAAGCTGTTTCCTAGTTTACTGTAAAAATTCTGGTTGTCTGTTTTGCTAAGGCACCTGTTCTTCAGAAACAGTGAGGATAGTTTTCTGTCTTCTGCTCGAAGCATATGTGATATAATTTTGTTTTCCACGGCGCAACAGCCCCTAGTTGGCCACGGCGTCCTCATTATCGAGGCTTCATTATCACACTGACTTACACAACACACTCGGTAAGACTCCTCTAGACGAGTGATCAGCCCGACGCTGTGAACTCTGACAACATACAATACTCACAAGAGACAGACATCCATGACCCCTGCGATATTCGAACCCGCAGTCCCAGCGACCGAGCGGACGCAGACCCACGCCTTAGACCGCACGGCCACTGGGATTGGCTATGTAATATAATACACTTTCGAAATGTCTCTGCTATCCGTTTGGTCCACGTTACGCAGTCAGGAAATGCACTATCTTCAAAAAACTAATTAAACCCACCCTGTAAAGTATATCTCTTAAGACTCATAGGTATTTCTTCGGTTTTATGGAACAGTTGTTCCGCATTTAATAACGTGTTTGTTATTATAATAGGGACTTTTAGGTCACACGCCTAATCTCCAATTGAGGACTACACTACACCCTGTGAGCTGTTCGGATTGTTTATTAAGCACATTCGCCGCTACATTGCATATGTGAAGGTAGTTTCGTCCTCCTTCAGCCTCAGTTATGGCAATGAATCCGTAATAAGGGACCCAATTCTCATGAGGAGTTAATTTATTAACCTTTTATACTAGCGGTAACTTTACGTACCACCAGGTTTAACATTCAAATATTCTACATGGTGATGACATTGCATTTATCTGTTCTGTGTGGATCTCAGAACAAACAGCAACTTTTGCCTTACACAACATTAAGAGATTGGTCTTTATAACCGAAGTGGAGAGTGTTTACAGCGCGGTACGCACTGAGTCCTTATATAAAACAGACACGCTTCATCTTTACAGGGTTAAAAGGCATTTGGAATGTGAGGACGATATTCGTATAAAACAAACTTATAAAGACACATCCCACGCCTTACAACAGATCTTCTTTTTCTTATTAATAACACGTTTTGCTTCTGTCCGGAATAAAATGCTGATTCTTCTGTTATCCATCACGTAGGCTAGACACTATACAGACTGAGCAATGCCGGCTGCGATAGGTAATGAATGCACAAAGTAAAATAAAATAATAATTCATTCCAGCTATTTATTTATTGACGTGCTGAGTCAACAGCCATAATAGTACTCACTGTAACAGATATACTTGACTATCAATCTATGCAGCAGAAAATCAGGCTTAAAAACAGTGTGTCTGAAGCAATGGGTCGCAACCCAGTTTTTGGTGGAGAAACAATTTAATGGATCTACTTATTACTAATTCACGCTCCCTTGATAAGAATATTAAAAGCAGTACTTTGTATATGTAATGGTTTTTAAATTACACTGTTGCACTGTCGACTTGATTAGAATGTTATAAAAATGACACAGATCATTGACTACCAGAGTTGCCAGTCTGTCAACGAAAAATTAGTGGACTAGACAAATAAAACTGTCTTTTTTTTTTGCCGAAGTTATTGTACGGTTGGCAAAATTGTCTTAAGGTGAAAAATATCTCTCTAAAAACGGAAAAAGATTCAAATTTACCAGATCCTGATGGCTTAATCTCCGATATAAAAGCCATAAGAGGATTCGCAGTACCAGTCTCAGGCGCATGCAGAAGTGTGTACATGCATATGTGTTTATCTTCATTTCACTAAGTCATTAAAATGTCACATTCGTTATACCGATTTATGTTTTTTATTTTACACCTATGTTTATTTCCGACCCCTGGAATCTGGCCTAATCTGGGTCGACGGTCAAAAACGTTGGGAAACACCGCTTTAAAGTTGCCGCTTCTACGTACGTTTATCTCGTTCAGTCCCTCTTCCTTTTCGCGTTGTTTTGTCCGAGTTTGTGGAGGTTGCTCTAGAGACCCACGTGCACGCGATGATGCCAGTATCGAGCAAGGTCCATTCGTCACTGATCCGAACACGCAAGTGAACTCAGGAGGTCTGGCTAATTCACGCCTACAGTCGTCAAGTGATTAGTCGTATTAGTGTGCCCGTGTCGGTATGAGGTACTAAACCTCGGAGCATCGCGTGCAGAGAAGCCAATGATTTATAAGTGTCTCTTAGCAGGTAATCGCTTAAACGGGGCGAAGGGAAGGGAAAAAAGATTAATAAAGAATATGTTGGAATTGCGCATGAATTGCCATAAATATGATACAGTTGTTTTTATAAACCATGTTTCCCTTGCCATAATTTTAAATCTGCACTTTTTCATAGTATATTAACTGCAGAAGAAATACTGCATAAAAAGACCAGGATTTACTTTCTGCCACGTTGATTCGTTCAGCGCCGTGTCACACAAGCCTCCTGGGACGCGTTGTGTGTGTGCATGTATGTGTGTACGTATATACGTATGAAGGATACGTTAGTCTAAACGGCAAGGGTGATGGCAATATAGAGCAATTAAAAGGACGTAGCCAGATATGTCCTCTTGTGGGGGAAGAAAATTAAGCAAAAACATCATTTTTATAAGGTCATTGTTAAGAAAATTCTTATCTTTGCAATTCCGTAGAAGCCCCTTTCCTGGCTGATCTGTTTCATCCAAATGTCGTTTCATTGGCCTTGTGTTTGGCCTGGCCCATTTTAGTTGCCTTTTTCCATGGCGCAACAGGCCCTAGTGGGCCAGGGCCTCCTTCGAGGCTTCACGATCACATTCAGACACTCGGTAGGACTGCTCTGGACAATGGATCTGCCCGATGCAGAGACCTGTCAACACGCAACATTCACAAGAGACAGACACCCATTTACCCGGCAGGATTCGAACCCACTATCGCAGCAAGCGACCGGCCGCAGACCCACGCCTTAAACCGCGCGGCCACTGGGATGGGCGCATTTTAGCTGTTCTTAATCCTAATTTATTCCCTTTACATGTCATTATCAACGGCCTGCAACTTTCGCTGTCATGTAAGGAGGGTGGAAGCTCAGTTCTGTTAGTGTAAGCGTTTCTTTGTATGACTGGCATGTGTTCTGTCATTTCAAAAGGTCAAGGCTTATGCATCCTTCAGTGCTTAAATGTGTACATTTTGTAATGCACTGGACAATCCTATTTATTGCTCCACACTTTGGTCTCTGTCTTTAGATCTCCTTAACGTTCATTAGGCGGTAACTTATACAGCATTATTTAAAAAGTATTGAATATTTAAAAAAAATTTTATTCGGTAACTAAGTATAGTATGAACATCTAGAGGGGATACGTCAAGTACCTCGTTTTCATACCTCCTCTTCCTCGCAACCTTAAGAAAAATGAAACAAGACATCGTGGCTGAAGTGTCGACCATCAATGGTGATATGCTACAAAGGGTCTGGGATGGATTGGATTACAGGATTGATGTGTTCCGTGTGACACGAGGGTTGCGTATTGAGCATCTGTAATATTAAGAAAAAAAAATGTAAGACATCCTTAAAAATTGGTTTAGGCTACGTGTTCATGTGACAGTTACTGAGTGATAAATTTTCGGAAGTGTGCAGTTCTTGCTCAGTCACTCTGCACAACACAGTGAAAGACGAAGTCCTGTTTAAGGTCACTGTATAATTTACTTACTAACAAAGGTAAGGAAAATATTAAAGTCATATATTTTAATAATTATTTTTAATTCCCACTATAAAAATTAGTATATTATATAAGTAAAAATTATTTATATTGCCTGCTGGAGAATCAATATTTCCACTAATTTGTGTCATATGTGCTCATTTATACGTATTTTCAGAATGTTCTTCTCAAAATAAAAAAGGGTATATTTTCATTTTTAAGCAATCTTTTTGTACGATTGATCCGATTTTGGCAATTTTCAGATATATGGTTGACGTTTCAAGAGGTGTGTTGAAATCGAGGCAGATTTGAAATTCCGCTCATGCTGAGAGTCCTGTATATCTTTAGAGCTTCTGCTGTACCGGTAAGTAATTTGTATATACTGAAAGTTACACAAACGAATGAGTTAGAAAGGGCCTGATTTATATTTCGTTTTTCAATTTAAGAAATATATTAGTCCCACCATAGGCGTGTATTTTTATGATATAATCTGCTACAAGCGGTTTTAATAAATTTTTCAACCTCAAATAACTTACAGATTCCTTGTGGTGCAAAAGGAATATTGAACAGTAGTAAAGATGTCCTGTATTGACTTAAGAACTACGTCAGAATTGACGTAAATAGCAGTGGAGGTAGCTCAATCTTTTTTAATGTCTGGCACTGGGCGAATTTGACACCCTCGCAGCTGTTGCCCCGGTACCAGTCGAGCAGGAGGCGAATATTGGAGATCATGCCACTTACATGTTTTATGGTCCAATCACCGAGACGCATTTTAAAAACCGTTAGTTATATAACTAAGTCAGTACATCAGACAGCTGCAAGAGTTCTGTGGCACATTGTTAGGGTGGCCCAGGACTGCCAGTGCTCATGTTTATGCTCGTACCTGTGTTCGTGCGTGTGATACAGCGGATGTATTTTGCTGGGTATGTACAGACTACTCGTTCACTGGTTTGACAGGCTAAAAGTGCAGTGCGCCTTACAAAACCACTTTTTGAAGTACCACTTCTATGGCAAACCCCCGAGTCCAGAGCTCTGACTGGCCTTGGGTTCTTGAAACCATCCACATCTACTGACAGACAGAAATCGGCAAACGGGAGCGAGAAGTCTGGACACAAATTACGAAGCTGTTGCCATTAGTACTAGGCCATTAGACGATTTGGGCGACTGGGAATTCCCTTATTTTAGATATCGGCGCTTGGAAACACACAGCCTCCTTTCCAATGGAAGCCAAAGGGGCCCACACCTGGCTAGTGTTGATTTACTTCTACTTTACTTCGGCTTCAAGGAATGTTGCTTAACCACAGAGCGTATGTTTAGCATCACCATGCCAATTTAAAAAGGCTGTTTAGCTATACTTTTACAGTCCAGTACGTCTTATGTAATAATACATAATAAGCGCAAGGAGAGCTTCACCTTTTGTGGAGAAGTTACCTTTTAGAGTAGACCACTGTCTCTTATGAGCTTCTCCTTCAGTTAAAAACCCCGAAATATCTGGGTACCGGTTGTCGAAAATGTGAGCAAATATAACTTTTTCTATGAATTACGTTAGGTGGTAGTATTTATAGTTAATAAGCACGGACCAAAGCTTAAGATATTTCTTTAAAAACAAAACATACACATCTAGTTTCTTTTATGTGTTTGCGTATTTTTAAAGTAACGACGTTCACCGTGGTAACATCTTTTAAACGAATGCTTTCAGCGCAACAGTTAATCTTCTACGTAAAATTGTTATGATTTGAGGCTTTGTTGTGATTAAATTTCAGTGTGTCTTTATGTGAAATAGCTGGTGCGCCAGCTGTTTGTTACTGTAAGAACAGCCTCTTAAGTAAAGCTGAAAACTCCGGTTTTAATATGTGTTCTAACACGCACGGATGCATAACATATGTCTGCAAAACCCTACACGTGGGCGCAGCAGTGAAACTTCGTAAATATTTGCAAATCTTTTGCCGTAAGAGCAATGATCTGCTCTGTACTTTACCATCACTGTCATACGTCTTATGTGTGTACCCTGTTTCAGCCGTTTACCAAAGCACAGAGGAATCACAAAACTGGCAATAACAGTACTGCCTCGATATTTTAATCTAATTATAGTGCTGCCGCTTTATGCTTATCGCCTGACCCGGTTTATAATGCTACCCATCTTCACCTGCGGACCGCGGATCACAGTTTTATAACCATTTGTCTGTGCGCCGTTTATACACTAAGCACGTATGGAAGAAATGAGATAGGTTGAACCTTTTGGTCGAGAACTTTAAGCGAACACATCATTTTGAAGAACTTAGGACAGGGGAACTGTGATGTAAAACGGGTTATGGAGGTGAAGGATGGAAGGATGTGGGCTGGATTCGTTGCATGCAGGATATAAGTCAAAGTCAAAGGCCTTTGACTTATATCCCACGTGCAACACTGTAACGAACCCTCGCGTTCTGCATTAAGTGGGTATTTCTTCAGTATCTGAGTGGCTACGTAATATTAATTTTAAGGGATAAATTTGTTCTTCGGGGTTAGTTACGCAGTTAGTTTGCTTGCTTGCTTGCTGTTTAGTTACGGTATTCATCTTCTGAATTTGGAGGAACGAAGAGTTACATAGGGCATGAGACAGACATAGCTCGGGGAGCGAAGGGATGTATGACTAGAGAGAACAGTAAGTGAGGTTGGTTGTTTTGCGGTGGTGAGAATGGAATCTGGCTTCTGGGATGTGAGGACGTGTAGTCTGGAAGAAATACGTATAGTGTCATCTAAGAGGAACCTGCAATAATGTAGGTGACTACTCTGCTGACGGAGACAGCATGTTCTTCCGAAATGTCAACACATATCTACCAAACTACACGGCGTGATATCTCAGATGGAAGCTATCTTCAGAGAGCAAGAAAGTTCGAATTAATTAAAGAAGACAAATTGTTCACGGTGTGAGTTACATGCCGCTGGCTTAAATATGATCCTATTTGAAGTGGGGAACGTGCGTTTTGTTGTTACTTTTTATCAGTAATTTATTTTTATGCTATTGTTGGTTGGGGATTCTTAAGATAAAGGGGATAGACATCTATCCGTGCACTAAAGCCAAGCACAACAACTCTTTGTCTTTCAAATGCCAGACTGTTTGGGGCAACATGTCTATAAAAAAAAAAGAGAAAATAAGATGAAATTTTGGCGCTATTGGTTCTCGCCGTCATATGGAACCATTAATTTTTATGTATGGTCCTCTTTTGGCACTGCAAAGACGTTTGCCTGATAATTTTTAGAATGGGAAAGTCTGGATAGTAGTAGAGTTGGGGAGGCCGAAAGCTATGTGTACTGTAGTGAGAGATGTTTTATATCGCCCACCTTAAATTGCTGGGCAAGTCAAACTGTAAATGGAGCCATTTATTATAGTATTTTATTTAACATGACTACCGGTGTCTTATATGGATGGTTTTTAGTAATTGCTAGAGTTTTCTGCGTGTGGATCATCACTACTAACATGATTTTTCGAGGAAATTCTGACTGTCTTCAATATTGGTTTTAACTCTAACGGTGCAGTGGTTCGGAGCAGACGGGGTTATACTCAAAGTGCAGGAATTTGTGGTTGAGAGAATGGCAACGGATTAATTGTTTCGTGTTTATCCTCTCAAGTACCAGTCTGCTAAGGCGTCGTATTCGCCCGTCCTCACTTCAGAGGTACGTTATCAATGAAGATAGATGGTACGTGGAGGTACAAGTAGGGACCGACCAGAACTGAGCAGTACAGGGCGGACAGCGTCATCGATCATTGTACAGTAAGGATGTCGTCCGCCTAACGCGAACAGTCTGTCGATATAAAAAGCGCCCTGTATGATACAAATTGTTAATTTACTCGTAAACTCTAAGAGCGAGTTCCGCATTAAGCTGGACATCCTGTTAACCCTTTAAAGACGAAGCTTATCTGTTTTATATAAGGACTCAGTGCGTACCGCGCTGTAAACACTCTCCACTTCGGTTATAAAAACCAATCTCTTAACGTTTTATAAGGCAAAAGTTGCTGTTTGTTCTGAGATCCGTACAAAACACACAAACGCAATGTGGGCACCACGTAGAATTTTTTAATGTTAAACCTGGTGGTACGTAAAGTTACCGCTAGGCTTTAAAAGGTTAAAGCCATAGCCGTGCGGAGCTGTATGTATGTATGTATGTATGTATGTATGTATGTATGTATGTATGTATGTGGTGGAATTCCTCACCGAAATAATGCTCTTTGCATATCGTAGTACCATAATCATCACTGGAGACACAGTAACAGGAAGGCGGAACTCTGACAGGAGTGTGTAAACCTTTTTATCTTACACAGTCTTGTGTAAATGTACAAAACTGTCGCAAGGCGGAAGGCGGGGATACTTGCAAGGTTGATATATTTTTTCTCCACAAACTTATATTTATTTAATGTCAAAGCAAGTAAATCAAACTCGGGTACGTAGACAGAAGTTTGGTCAACTTAAAATGCGTAAAACTTAGTACCTATGTAACGTAGTTAACCAAAATTATAATTTTTCAGAACCTGTGCTTATGTAGGAACATAGCTCAAACTCGGGAAAATTGCGTAATCTCTTGGCCTAATTTGCCGTAATCATTCTCACTTCTCGGAAACACTGATTTCGAAATATATGCTCTCATATCTTCCCTCAAAGTCCCAGCGCACCCACGTTACAACTTCTGTACACCGAATTCTTCTTCATTAATGGCGTATTTTTACATCACACCAGAAAAAAAAGTGCCATGTTTCTCATCAGATCATGAGTCATAAAACTTAGAAGCCTTCGGACAATTTTCCGCTCTTCTGCTTTCCATTGCAAACAGTTTTGTGTACAGTTTCCTTTCTTTGGAGTTCGTCTCTGAGTGCGCTTCGTTGCTTGACATTTCTTTCCTTTCCTTTCCCTCTTTTCCTCTTTACTGCATATTTGTTCTTCTTCAGTAGCTCTCTTGTCTTGAGTTACTGTTAAAATTCCCGACGTCTTTTCTTTTTCTTTGAGATTATTCCATTCGTGGTGTGGCGGTTGGTAACTTTTCTACAGCCTCCAGACCGACCGTCATTACAGTAGCTGCAGGTTCGCTAGAGTTTACCTGAGCTCCGTCTTGAATGCTGTGCTGGTTACAAGGGCAGTATGTTTGAGGTCTTTTTTATTTCGTGAGGATTCTTTTGACAAATATTTGGATCCAATCTGTCTGTGACGAACCCGATTTGCAAAATCATGGTCTGTGTGTATGTCTCGATTGAAAAGTAACATTTCAATTGTCATGAATCCAGAAGTAATATATGGTGGCGACATTCACTTGAGGAAGGTTTTATTCTTATAATTTCGAGGAGATTAAATACAGTGTTTTCCCTGCGTGACTCTGAAGACGAACACTAATTCCATTTTCATAACGCACCATGAATGAAGTGTAAACTGACACATCCAAATGTTGCAAGCAACATGAACAGCGTGAAGGAAAATAAAGAAGAACGACTCCAATTTTCTTGCACATGTCTAGAATTTCACATCTATTATGGGACCGACTGTTTTCAAGGAAAGGCAGTACCTTCTTCTTAGGAGACGGATAGGCATGTGAAATGAAAGAGGCTACTTCATAAATGTTACCCAAGTCTATTCGGTTTGCCACCCTGATTTGTTTTCAAGCCAAGTGCAAGATGTAGGTCCATAACAAATGAAATTGTTTCTAATTAAATTTCTTGGAACAATAAATATCGGTGGAAGGGCATTTCCTGAGGTGTTCGCAGCTGCAGTGATTATTTTACATCCTTCTGCGGAGGTAAGTGATCTTACTTGCTTTCATCCCTTGTCAGCCACTAGCTTATGTGGGCTCAGAACACTAGATTTCCTTGTCTGATCCACATGTATGACGCGGTGAGTGTGGTAGCAGTTTATAAAAAACTGCTTAATATTTTCTTTGTTGAATGATGGACACCTTGCAAGTCTAGTAGCTTAGCGCTTCCCTGATTAGATAATACGTCCGAATTTATTTTCATATAGCCGGTAAACCAGTCTGAACCACTTATTTATTTATTTATTTTTATTTATTTATTAAGTATCTACGTTGAGTACCGTACTTTACCGCAAAGTGGTATGCAAGTTGCCAGCACAAGGCCAAGCATTCTTCAATGCGGCGCCTCAGATAAGACGAAAATTCCCTCCAACTGTCAGGTGAGAATGCAAGTCGACTGGTATGATAACGAAAATTCACGGCTTCACTGCCGCCTTGAATTTCGTTTTCATAAGTCTTACTTTTCGCTGTGTCCCTCCATAAGGTGGAACAGCAGTTTCCCTCAAGTTACTTGAGCTGTTTATAGTGATTACTGTTTTCTTTTACTTTAATTTTTACTCTGAATTTATTTTGAAAAGTTTGTCTACTTTTCTTGCGAATTGTAAATATCATTGTAACTGATTACTAAAACTGTAAGTTACAAAATAAACAAAATCGTGTAGTCATCGCGGCCGTACATGATTTGTGACGTTTGCTGCAACATGATCCAGTGCAATCGCTTTATCCTGTTAACGTACGAATCATACTGCACACGCGTCACAAATTTGCCATTACTTCTAACGTAACGCCTTGGTACACACTATGACATTCATAACAACGTAAAACACAACTGCTACAAGAAAAACTATTCAGTGGCACGTAAAAAATTTTACTCGCAACTGAAAAAAAATGTATTTTCTTTCTGCCAGGCGAACGCTTGGTTTTGGCAAGTTCATAGCGGTCTCGTACAATGGCAGTCAGATGTCACACATCCTGACAGACGACACGAACGTGAAGAGCGCGAAACTTAAGACGACGATTTTAACATACTCCTGTTGTAACTAGCCCTTTCCTGCAGATTCTCTTCACAGTCGGGTTTTCAGGTAGCTGCACGGAGGATGGCGTATGGCAATGTATATAGAACGCAAGTAGAAAATCATAACTGTACAACTGTAGTTGTGAAATTAATGGGAAGAGGCCTATTAGTAGACTGGAGGACAGAAGGGAGGATTGTGTGTGTATTAAAGCGGGTTTTAAATAAATAGTATAAGAATATGGATTGGAATCATCTGGCTCAGTAGCAGGCTAAATGCTGGATAATGCATGTTCGCTTGAGTTATTTTTATGTGTTAAGAAGCACTCAGCAGCGGGGAACTATTGAATTACCGGCTGCTCTTCGGTTGTCCAGATCATATAGGATATCTGCACCAACAAGTGTCTTGTTAAGTCCACAGACTATAAGATAAAGTGAGACTTTGTGATCTACGCTGCAACGTCACAGGAAGGAGAGAAAAATTCGAGAGAATTCGACACTGAACCGTTAACTACGAACTACTGAATTAATAGACGCCGTTGTAATTTGTATTGAATTAAGTATCCACGTAGTTTATGCATACGATTTGTTAAAAAAATAACCGTAGTAACAATAAACGCAGGATAAGAGATCTAAAGCCCAGAGACGCACTTGTCCAGTCATATGCCGCTGTATTGCTACTGGTTGCGAAGAAAAATCGTGTCTTTTTCGACAGGTCGATATGTTTCTTTTTTGAAATTGGGGTTGTATGAAGTGATATTGTCCAATGTCTAATTGGACCGCACATCAAATTTTCAAGACCATATTGGCTCAGCAGATCCCTCGATTGATACATCTGATTTTTTCAGTAACATGCATTTATATTTGTGTTTATACCTGCAATTTATAGCACAGGTTCTCAATCACGTGTCTGCGGAAAGGTGCCGGTCCGTGATCCTATTTTTGGTTGCATTAAATTTTTATATTACTTACTACTATAAAATATTGCGGCCTATGCTTTGTGATAATCATGACCCACATTTGTTACAGATGCCTTTAAATATATACTTCGAACAAAGCGAAAGTATTTAATTGTAGTTTTCTGAAATAAACACTGACTTGCACTCGCTAATCAGAGTAATGTCGGAAATTTAAAGTCATAATTATTAACCGGTGGATTGTAAGCACTAGTCGTCATGACAGCAGCCATTCCTCATTTCCGTGTGTCCCTTAAACGTGATACAAAGTGGCAGCTTTTGTAACAACTTTTATAGCTGTAAACGTTGAGGCCTAAAGATGTGTTGATGACGATATATGAATTCATCAAATCTAAGCACTGTTTCTCAAATTTATCATTATTGACTTATTAGTATGTTTGAAGCTTGGAATAGATCTTTGTGCTTCTATTGCTCTGTAGTAAAAAAAAGATCATGAAACCAAACTTATGGTATTTATACAAATTTTAGGATAAAAAATTTAATTCGCTGAAAGCTTTTCGTCCAAATTGGGCTAAAAAACAGCGTGACGCATACGTGCTCTGTCTTTACCATTAATGTCACAGTGAAAACACTACAGACAGTTCTCAGAGAGGAATGTTAGTGTGTTCCTGCAAAACGCATCATTATCTTAAATGTTACGTGGTGACACCGGCATAACGTCATCAGCACTGTGCTAGACCTGGGGCTAGACAATTGAAATACTCTTTCGGTACCCTGCAGGGGCGAGAGATTTTGCTCTTCTCCGTTTCGTCCAGACCGACTCTGGAGGCTACCCATTCTCTTCAAGTAATAATTTTTCTAGATTAAATCCTATTCCAAACAAAATATATCATCTAATTTACCACGTTCTATAATACCTATTTCAAACTCAGAACTGTACCTTGGCCTTTTCTCCACACTTTCCTCATGAATAATTCTGGTCTTAGACGCATTGCGACAAATGCCTCAGTGTGGGTGGTGATTGAGTAATGAGTAATGAGTAAGCGTGGGTCGAGCCCTCACGGTCCCGTTGCACGTAGGCCTTCACAGGCCCTGTGTGTCCCCTCATTAGGTCCAAGCCACAAGAGCCCTGTCCTCCTAAAGATGTTCCAGATGGCCCTTAGACTCAGATCTCGCACATTCTCAGGATCCAAGAAAAAGGATCCCAGACAGATATGTCTGAGTGTTGCCAAGGCTTCACACTCACACAGTACATGGGCTGAGGCTTCCTCTTCAGCCTCACATTTCCTGCACAAGGGGCTATCTAACAGCCCCATTATGTGGAGGGGTCTTCTCAGGGTGTTACGCCCAGTATGGAGGCCAGTAACCACCCTGGATTGCGCCCTATTAAAGGACAGTGGGTGGTGATTAAGTCGAACAGCAGACTAAGTTTCGTAGAATTTGATAACAATGAAGAAACATTTTGTACAAGTATATTTTTTTACAGCCAGACGGTACATAGTCTTTGGATGAGCCGATATTAATTAAAAATAAATACATACTTTGATAACACAACGGTATTGACTACATGTTATGTAGGCAGTGGAACAAGGCTTGTGAAATGGAGCTGCTTTTACATATGAATGTTGCAGACCCGTTGCTGTGAACTGCAGTCCCTGAAATGGAAATATGCCGCTGCAACTGGCTAAGACGAAATTCCACAAATGCAAGCATTGCGAATACTGGGCGTGAATATTTGGGTTGCAGCTTATAATTTATAAACTTAATTACTGTGGAAATGTCTTAGGCTGAATCGTCTTTATCTGAAGGTTTACTACGTAGAATATACAGAATATCTGCTCGATATTATACGTTATACTTGGTTGCTCTCTAAATTAACATTATATTTCGGTCAATAAAGTTGTTATTGCTTATAGCATCAATATATATATATATATATATCTGCACATATACACATACATCCATCGATTAAAGCTAGCTCAGACAAATACCATATTGAAGTAAATTTTAAAGAAATAGGGAGAAAGGACGCATACTGGTTGTGTCTTAGGGTAGGTGTTCTGAACACGGCAGTGAATGCACGGGGTCTTAAAATGCGGGGAATGTCTCTACAGGAAGACTTTATTCCATGAAGTTAGGCAAATACGGAGTACTTAGATGGCAGAATAAAAGTACCTAACGTTGTTTAATGGCATTTTTTGTTTTCTGCAACAGCTATGTTTTCAAATACAGGCAAATATGTAGCCTACCTATACATATTATGTATGAGCTTTGATGCACAGGATTATGGCTAATAACCCTTTTCTCTGAACATCCGAATCAATACAAATAAAGCATTTAATTCTGTGATAAAACGTGACTATAAAACGCTGAAAAGTGTACCACCATTTATAGCTCTGTATCTGGTTTGTGAATATAACGTACTTGTTCAGGCCTCTTGACGTTTTCCGATTTACAATTACATTCAGAACAATGAATTTCTCAGCCATGTTGCTGCACTTTAGTGTTTGTTAATCGTCCGATTGCAGAGTAAAATACGCTGATATTCATGCGCTCCTCCATCGGGATAAGACCCTGCTTTCATTTTCAGCGTCACCTGCGTGGTTACGCAACATCCTTATAGAGAAGATTGCGACCTAAATGCATTTTGGACACGGTGGTAAAGTTGCGAAAAGCGACTGTTGGCTTCGTCATATTTGCCTGTCCGTCCGTCCGTCTGTCTGTCTGTCTGTGTGTCCGTCTGTGTGTCTGTCTGTGTGTCCATCTGTGTGTCTGTCTGTGTGTCCGTCTGTGTGTCCGTCTGTGTGTCT
>BLKM01005945.1:0-27385 GCA_013340265.1 Coptotermes formosanus
TATGACGTCACGTGGACAGTAATATGTGTATATATATATATATATATATGTAATGTTAAATGCTGACTTGTTCTCGACGTGAGTTTCGTAAGATTATCCTACTTCAGCTGAAGTGGAAAAAGAACGTGGGGAGCCATCTATATATTTGACCCTCGCAGAAAGAGTGAATTGGGAGTACAGGAGTTCATAAATAAAGGACTGTGCTTGTGGGAAACATTTGCAGTTTCTCTTGCCCTTAGCTTTTATGTTTATGGTGACGCTAATTTAGTAGATGGGAGGATAATATTAAAATAGGTCTTAGCGAAATAGGGTACGAGGATACGGGTTCGATTTAAATGTCTTATGCTGAGGTTCATTTGTTGGCTCTTATAAACATCCGAATTGCATAAAATACGTATTTTTTTTATCCTGCTGGTGGACTTTTAGCTTTCGTAAAAGTACTCTGATTCGTGAATTTAGTTTAGCATGTGTGCCTTCATTCTGTCGTGTTTATATTCTACACTGTCTTGTTGCTTTGTGGGAACAGAAAGAAATAAGATGAAGAGAAAGTGTTAGGTTGAGGTTCAGGTTTGGTTGAGATGCTGCTGGAATAACAAAGTAGTTTTGGTTGGACTCAGTACAAGAAAGAAAAAGCGTGTATTCTGGGGATTGAACCTTGAAAAGTGAATAATTTGAAATGGGAATTTAAGAGGACGTGCGAAAGAAAGGTGGTGCAGAAAATGCATGCAAATTTTAAGAACGCAAACCCAGAAAGTGCTTATACTACGAACAGCACGCTTGCATTCACAAAGGCTCCAGTTCGATGCTCCTGCATGTCAACACGCCTGTCAATTTCCCTAAGTGCATTTTATTTATTTTAAATAATATTGAGAAGCGAAAAAATACAATCATCAACATCAATGAAGCGCAGTAGTTGGTGATTAACCCTTTAAAGACGAATCGTGTCTGTTTTATATAAGGACTCAGTGCGTACCGCGCTGTAAACACTCTCCACTTCGGTTATAAAAACCAATCTCTTAATGTTTTATAAGGCAAAAGTTGCTGTTTGTTCTGAGATCCGTACAAAACACATAAACGCAATGTGGGCACCACGCAGAATTTTTTAATCTTAAACCTGGTCGTAAGTAAAGTTACCGCTAGGCTTTAAAAGGTGAAAGAGTTAAATTAACCCTTTAAAGACGAAGCGTATCTGTTTTATATAAGGACTCAGTCCGTACCGCGCTGTAAACACTCTCCACTTCGGTTATAAAAACCAGTCTCTTAATGTTTTATACGGCAACAATTGCTGTTTGTTCTGAGATCTATACAAAACACATAAACGCAATGTTAGCAAGATGTAGAATTTTTTATTGTTAAACCTGGTGGTACGTAAAGCTACCGCTAGGCTTTAAAAGGTTAATAAAAACGCCCCGCCGTGTTTATTCTCACGTGTTTCTCTACGGTTCCCCCTCACTTCAGATGGGTTGCTGGTGTGGTGTTGACGAGCTTGTACTCGTATATCCGTGACATTGTGACAACTGAGGAAAGGGAGCAAAAGAACCGCAAACAGTGTTCGTCGCGCGGTATTACAAAGGCACGACCAGTACACTCTTCATGAGTGTGTAAAGAGTCTCACTGTATGTGGATAACACTGCGTGTGTTGTGAAACATTCAGGCACGATATGGAGTGATTAAGTTTACGAGAAATTTTAGGTTATCACAGCATTGTTGCTGAGGATTCAAGTCTTCTGGGATGTTGCAATATGTAGACTGGTAAACAGTTACCGACGTTTCGAAGGTGCATGGTAACTTCTTATTCAGGGTCAGATACTTCTTAAAGCAATTGGAGCACTTGACACTGGAGATGAAGTCTGCGGGTTCCTCCGAAACGTGGGTATACTATATACCAGTTGACACGGTGTAACATCTCAGAAGACTTGATTCATAAAAGACGTGTGACGTAGAAGTGTTAATCCTTTAATTTGTTATGAGTCTGTTGCTTTTTGCATGAGAGTGTACCGAACGTCTCTGTGTGTGATGTTGTGAGGGTTTTACGGTGCGGCGTGACGTTTCGGATGTACCTACGGCCTCCATATTTAGGGTACTCACCTATTACATCGCTGCATATCGACAAATCTACACGGCGTCGTATTTCAGAAGAATGAAGTGTTGATTTATTTCAGTTTGCTGACCCTGACTGCCAGCAGTGCAGTTGGCACCGATCGTGCTGACTGCGCACTTAGATCCTTGTTCCATTAAGTCTGTCGCGGGCACTGGCCCACATTATGATATGCCATATCATGTTAGCACACAGGGATACCAGAACATACACTCGACTGCCGGCATGTGTCATAAAGTACTGGTCACGTGTGTGCATGCGACATGGTGCAATTGATGTGTCTATATCGGCTGGAAGCAAGCCTGGGACACTGCCACATGATAACATGTTCCATGCAGACGTTTGGATCGTCTGTACGTATAAAGGTCACTGCGCCAAGGGATATGACCCCGTGTAGTGTGGTAGATATGTACCAACTTTCCGAGCACCCCGCTTTCTCCGTATTTTACCACAAATATGGAGACAGCGCGTTCCTCCTGATCTTATATATTTATCGTATCTTGAAAACTACACGGCGTCATATCCCGGGACATAACCTTCGTCACGATGAGCGTTGGAAGGAATATTCATCTGCGTTCTTGACCTGAGGCGATTCGGTCTGAGTCATCTGTGAGAAGCTAATTGTCAGCCAGCTGGCTACGAAATTCTCCCTCCGCCTTGTGTGGGACCAGCAAGTTCATTACCGCGTTAATAACAGCCTTCAATTGGACTCTGTTTTTAGCCAGCTGAATCCGATCCACGAATTCCAAAGCTGTTTCTGTGACAAGGTCGCTTGCATTGATCTCACATATTCCACCCACTTTTCCCAAGTGTTATTTCATATCCAGATTTTGGGGCCTAAATTTTGTACGCATTTCTTATTTTCCCTATATATGCAGTTTAGGTCTTAACCGAACCGCCTTAATTTCATTACTCAGAGAATATTTGGTGAATAGGGCAAATTGTTGCACACCTAGATGATGCAATTGATACATGTAGCATGCATGTGGCAAAAAAGACAAAATTCCTGTCTTATAATCCGAAGGGTAACATAAGACTTAGTGGGAGGATAATATTAAAATGGATCTTGAAGCTCTAGTGTATGGGTGAGGACTGGAATAAAGTGGCTCAGGACAGGAAACAGTGGTGATTTTTTGAGAGTAGAGTAATTCAACGTCCCTTTCAGGAGAAGGCGAGGTGTTCCTCCATTAAACGATGATCTGAGAAGGACTCTGCGTCAGAGGGTCAGTTCGTGTGCTCCACGGCAGATATATCTTCGTCCTGTCTTCCTCATTCTTCTGTCATCACGAATAATAGAGACGGTGACCTCAGCATGCGATATCGACGAGGAGTCGACGCATGCGTACTTTTCGTCTAAAATTTGTCTCTGTTTAAAGCGACCTAATTATTCAAACATGTTGACACAAATCAGCCGTTCATTCAGTAAATAAATAAAAACAAATGAAAAAATCCTATAGGGTTCTGACGACTGTCTAAGGCATTTGAACTCGTAGGCCTCTTCTACTCTTTCCTTCTTATGTATTGAAAAAAACACACTATCTTTCTGGGACAGGTTTGTTCCCCGTCTTTGGTCTTGGTTCTTCCAAAACAACTGTCATTACAGGATGTGTGTTTACACTGTAATTAACCCCTTAAAGGCTAAACGTAATCTATTTTATATGAAGACTCATTTCTTACCGCGCAATAAACACACTCCGTCTCGGTTATAAAAATCAGTCAGTTAATGCTGTATAGGGAAATAATCGCTGTTTGTTCTGAGATCCACACAAAACACATAAATACACTGTTTGGGCAGAACGTAGAATTATATTTAAAGACCCAGTCCGTACCGCGCAGTAAACACACTCCGTCTCGGTTATAAAAGCCAGTCAGTTAATGTTGTATAGGAAAATAATCGCTCTTTGTTCTGAGATCCACACAAAACACACAAATACACTGTGTGGGCAGAACGTAGAATTATATTTAAAGACCCAGTCCGTACCGCGCAGTAAACACACTCCGTCTCGGTTATAAAAACCAGTCAGTTAATGCTGTGTAGGGAAATATTCGCTGTTTGTTCTGAGATCCACACAAAACACATAAATGCACTGTGTGGGCAGAACGTAGAATTATATTTAAAGGCCCAGTCCGTACCGCGCAGTAAACACACTCCGCCTCGGTTATAAAAACCAGTCAGTTAATGCTGTATAGGGAAATAATCGCTGTTTGTTCCGAGATCCACACAAAACACATAAATACAATGTGTGGGCAGAACGTAGAATTATATTTAAAGATCCAGCTCGTACCGCGCAGTAAACACATCCGCCTCGGTTATAAAAACCATTCAGTTAATGCTGTATAGGGAAATAACCGCTGTTTGTGCTGAAATCCACACAAAACACATAAACACACTGTGTGGGCAGAACGTAGAATTGTTGAATATTAAACATGGTGGTATATATAGTAACCACTGGGCTTCAAAGGTTAAACTACTGTTTATTTAACCTTTTAAAGCCTAGCGGTAACTTTACGTACCGCCAGGTTTAACATTAAAAAATTCTACATGGTGCCCACATTGCGTTTATATGTTTTGTACGGATCTCAGAACAAACAGCAACTTTTGCCTTATAAAACATTAAGAACATCGGTTTTTATAACCGAAGTGGAGAGTGTTTACAGCGCGGTACGCACGGAGTCCTTATACAAAACAGACACGCTTCGTCTTTAAACGGTTAACCTTCACTAGTACGAAGCACGAGGGGATTAACCATAAAGTGTAGGCATTTGAAAGCAGAAATCACATAGTCAAATAGCGACAATAAATCACAGCTTGTTTAATGACGACATATCGCATGAATAAAACACTTCCTTTTGAATGTAAAATTCTCCTCTCGTCATGCGTGAAACACAGTCAACGCTAACTGATCGATTTTCTAGTAATCACCGACTGTTTTCCTCCCTCATGATTAGTACTAGCCTCACGCTTCTCACACAGGGTAACGCTCTGCCTGCAAATAAAGTTAACGAAACGAATGACATGTTTCATCTATACGAACATGTGCCGCTTTTAATTATGTTCTGTCGCACCTACTGGACTGTGCCTTTCGACTCACATTTGGACCTTTTAACTCAAATCGCTTTTACGCTAGTGACGATACTTTCCCTGACACGGATTTCTCTTAAAATAACCAGTAATTAAATAATGACTTATTTATCCATTACGACAAACTTATTACTACACAAGTCTACATTCCCATCCATCAATTTTTTTTTTTGTTATTTACTGCCGTAACTCTGAAATGTGATCGCTTTATGCGTGAAAAGTTTGCCAGACAACGAAATGCGCTGAGTATCGGAAGACGGTTGGTAGCTTCGCCCAGTAAACACGAGTGCAGTGGTGCAGTTTACTGCGCGGTCCGGCCGTAGGCCTGTACACATCAGAGTAGCCGTTTCAGTTTGTTTGACCTACTTGTCCAGTACTTCAGGATTCAAACACTCGAAAGATTTGAGGGTCTAACAGAGGTGTTAACGAAGATTAGTTAGGTGATGGCTTGTTGACTGGTAAACTGTTTCCCGGAGCATCTGTACGTATTCACTGGTCGACTGAACATTTTATTTAAACAGACATGAATATTCAAATAAAGAGACCCTCTCGCAGCCCACCGTAAGTAGATTGTATCTACTTTACATAAATAACGCTGTGTACTCCGTCTGACACAACCTGTATTTGTTATTGTTATTTTCAAACACTACATGTTCCGATTAAGCCGATAATCATCAGGTGTTTGTTTATACAAAAACTTAAAAGTCGAGGTAAAAATATAAAAGTTTGCGAGATATCACAACTGATATTAACCTTTTAAAGCCTAGCGGTAACTTTACATACGACCAGGTTTAACATTAAAAAATTCTACGTGGTGCCCACATTGCGTTTATGTGTTTTGTACGGATCTCAGAACAAACAGCAACTTTTGCCTTATAAAACATTAAGAGACTGGTTTTTATAACCGAAGTGGAGAGTGTTTACAGCGCGGTACGCACTGAGTCCTTATATAAAACAGACACGTTTCGTCTTTAAAGGGTTAATATACAAAACAAAAATTGCGATCGAGTTTTAATTCTTGACGGTGTGTCATTTAACACAAAAGGTGTAGTTTGTAATTTGAAACTTAAGATTTAAAAATTGAAGACCCTAGTTCCTAATGAGGTATTAAAATGACGGTAAATTTTTCTTTATGCTTTTGAATCCATTATTTCATCCATTATTCAAAAATTCATTATTTAAAACCATCTATATACACAACGGAATGGATAGCATCAAATTTGTCTGCTTTATTGTGGATTTTAAAATTGTGTTTGAAGGTTAAGGTCTTGCAGGATGTTAAACCGTGAATTCTGACGGACAGACATAAACGTTTTTAACCTGAAATGGAAGCAGGATGTTCCTATGAAACATTTTTGCCAGTATACCAGAATATGACCCTTCACGACCCGTAAGTCGGCTACACATTTCGTCACTGTCGCGAAACGCTAAAATATAAAATTTTCTTTCCGCGTTTCAGTTCCTTTCACAGTCCTTCCCTCCTCTACCTACTCACAGCAGGTGTCGAAGTTGTTTATTTTTACTTGATCACACTCAGACACACACCACAGTCGGTAGGACTCCTCTGGACAAGAGATCAGCCCGTCGCAGCGACCTCTACCTGACAACACAAACACCCACAAAGAGACAAACATCCATGCCCCCGGTGGGATTCGAACCCACGATCCCAGCAAGCGCTCGGCCGCAGACCTACGCCTTAGACCGCGCGGCCACTGGGATCGGCGTCATGTTTTAATAACAGATGTAATTAATTAGTTTTAGGGCTGGTGTGCCCTTACGCACTCGCTTGCGTGGACACACACGCACATAAACATAAGCGTACGTCCAATGATAATTATTCAGTGCCTATGTTTGCATTTATACATGTGACGTTACAGTTAATTACGCGAATAAACAGAAATGCTGGAATTAGGTAGGACAAAACAAATCTGTACAGGGTAGGCACACAGAAGGCAAAATTATCCAAATTGTAAAACCGCTTATACTTTCATTTTCGCATGAAGAATACCACACATCTGACTCCATTAAACCAAATGGCCGTGACCTTTAATTAAGAACAAATGCGTAATTATAAATGGAAGCCCCCTAATGGATGGGGCTACGCGTGTTTTGTACAGAGAATAATGTATGAACACTTTAAGCCAAATTTGGGCGTGCAAATGTTATTATGTTACAGTGGTTTCAGCAGTACACTCGACTGTACAGACAAGTGGCACGTATGAAATATTGTTCCAAGTAGGTAACACAAATGCGAAGCAAAGCACTGACTTCCATTAAGAGAATGATGCCCATTGTTTAGTTAACAGTTCTTTGATATGTAGTTTGTTCAAGTGGCTAAATCACCAGGCAAAATGAAGCGAGCGGTGTGGTCCGCGCGAGCAGTGAGTGTACTTGATTAGACGCTGATGGTCAGTCAACTGTCCATTAAATGCACCACATTTCATGGAATTCTAAGGTCCATAGCCACGTTCACAACAGCCCGCCACTGCGCCAGTTGAATTTAACTTAAATTCTTGTTTATATCCAATTTGAAATACCATCTATGCCTAGGTTGTCCAAGTGGTCCCTTTCCTTCAGATGTTTGAACTACAAATGTATATTTTTTCAACTCCCCTTTCGTGCTGCATGGCCCGTATATCTCTTATTCCTTGGCTGGATGACCCTAATGCTACTTACAAAGCTCCCTGTTATGTAGTTTTCTCATGGATAAACTATAGTAAAGACAGAATGGTGTCAGATGATTGGTAATTATTTAGATCATGACATAGATGTATCCTATATGGAGGGACAGTTCGTGACAACGACAAGTTAGTTATCATTAAGACTGAAGAAAATAAGAAATTAATGTATGGAGATATTATTTTATCCGACAGCTGCCACTTACAGCATTCTGTCGCCTTGTTTATCATACTAGGGTAGCCCACTCAGCTGACAGACCATAGCCTCGACGGAGTGGCGATGGCAAGTACCGGATATTAGTCGTCAAATAAAATAAAGAACAGATAAGTAAATTTCAGAGAACGCCACAGGGAAGCGTCCACCACTTTAGGGATTGCAATGTTGACAGGACGTCCCACTGTACTGACAGGCCTTTCGCAGTTCTGTTTAGTTGCAGGCAAATCCCGAAATAGTACCGTAAAATAGGCCACGGCCACTTCAATTCGGTTCGTTTTTGACTGATATTCGCAACTTCAGACGCTGCATACTATGATGTGTTAAAAAAAAGAGTGTTGTTACATAAGTCGTAGGTACATAAAAGTAATATACTTTTCGAGGGGGAGAAGGGGAACTGAGTGACTCTGTAAGGAAGGAAATGAATTACAAAATGACAGTTTTATAAACCCTGTGTGTACTTTCATATATACTAATATTATGTAAGAAATGACTCACAGTTTGTCGCGGGAATCATAAGAAATACATAAATAGACTTCATCTAGAAACGCGTGGTGTGTACGTTTGAAATGATGTGATAACACAAAATTGCCACTGTGCTTTAGTGTTTACAGTGCAAGAGTGGGCTAAAGTTTGGTAAAATGTAAACTATTAAAACATTTGGAAATTCTGTTCTTTTAACAGACACTTGTGACGTAAGGCGAATAGAATCGATATATCGAATCTGTAATATGAACAGCAAGCCTGACTTGCAACCGTAAGCCGTCCATCTACAGAGTGCAAAGCAATCGATTTACGAGCTCTTAAACCATTTACAACAATTTTCACTGTGGGCAGAGCGGACAAGTGTTACTCAGTTCTTTGTAAAGCTGTCAGTTTAAACCTACGTTTTTCCTCCCACTCACGACTAACGACAAATAACACGTCATCAAACACCTAACACGTTGGCTAGTGAAATAACCTTTCTGGCTTGTGTTTTTCGGACGGTGTTCATTTTGATTCTCTACTGGAACACCGAAAACACTGACGTCTGTAGTGATTTTCCTCAGCCCTCCCGCAAGTTGTGTAGCGGTATCATATATTAGGTTATAATCTCTTCCTTTTGCACACTTTATAATTAATTATTCGGTAATCATAATTGCCTTGTGGGAATGAACCATTTCGTTTCGCAGTCCGTACCTCTTCTACCTGTTCACAGCAGGTGTCGAGGTTGTTTATTTTCACTTGATCACACTCAGACACACACCACAGTCGGTATAACTCCTCTGGACAAGGGATCGGCCCGTCGCAGAGGCCTCTACCTGACAACACAAACACTGTACAAGACAAAAAAAAAATCCATGCCCCCGGTGGGATTCGAACCCACGATCCCAGCAAGCGCTCGGCCGCAGACCTACGCCTTAGACCGCGCGGCCACTGGGATCGATGTGGGCGTGAAACATGAGTCCGCAAGGAGAAAGGAGTCCGCATAAATTAAGTTGTTGACAGAAATGAAAATATGTACCTTGCGTGATCGGATACGAAATGAAAATAAGAGACAGGGTTTAAATGTGTTAGTTTTAGACACGAAATAATAGAAATAATATAGATAGCTGGAGAGGAAACTTTGAATGGATGGAGGAAGAGGCGGAGATCGCCCTCCATTAACACGCTACGGGATATGAATATTGAATATATGAATATGAATATTGAAAGTTTGTTAATGACTTGTGTGTTGCTTCAGGTAGTGTTCTTTTAAATCTCTTTGGAGGTGACTGGACGTAATGAATTTTAAATTCGTATTATGCGCATTACCCTTCTGTAGAAACTCTTTGGAGATCTTTAGACACATAAATTGTAAATTATTATTCTCGTTAATGTAGCATAGGCGTGTTTTATAATGTGATTCTATATACATCAAATCGTTGGACATGTGGTGCATACCAAACTCTGTTCCTTCACATTTCGTGGGTGGGTATATATCAGACGTGTGGTTAGAAATGTTGACTCTTGTGTGTTCGTACCGAGGGTACCTTAAGTAAATCCCATTATTCACCGCTGTTTTAGCCTCAAATTTCTTACTGTAGCCAGCTGTTCTTAATAGGTCTTTTAGAGAAGAGTTCGTAGCGGCGTGTGGTTAACTATGAAGGCTGTGCTAAGATTCACCGCTGCCTCCACTAGCGTACATTTCCCGCACTGCCACGCTCCATTGCCCTTACATTGTCTTGAATCTCAAATCCACTCTACCGAGACGCTGTAACTGTGAATAATTTTGCGGTCTTTAGAAACACCTGCGTGCCTTGGGTTACGTCACAATGACACCATCTTCAGTGACGTCATTAGTGCGAAATTGCGAGGAGTTGTGGCACAACGCTAATAACACTTTTCATTATAGACTGTTTATCTCGTTTATATTTTTATTCCGTGTGCCACATAGTGCAGAATGTATACGGATATAGGGTTTTTTGGGGAAACACCAAGGAAGGGAACCTCTTGGAAACTAGACGTAGATGGAGACTATATTTAACCTTTTAAAGGCCTGTGGTTACTTTACGTACCGCCAGCTTTAACATTCAAAAATTCTACATGATGCTCACATTGCGTTTATGTGTTTTGTAGGGACGTCACAACAAACAACAACTTTTGTCTTATACAGCATTAAATGATTAGTTTTTACAATCGAGGTGGAGAGTGTTTACCTCGCGGTACGCACTGAGTCCTTATATAAAAGAGACACGCTTTGTCTTTAAACGGTTTATATGCATTCGTAGACTCGTGTGCTGGGTGGGGTGGACTGGTGTATCTGGTTCAAGATAGGGACAGTGGTGGGCTTTTGTGGACACGGTAATGAACTTCCGGGTTCCATAAAATGTCAAGAATTTCTTGACTAGCTGAGAAACTATTAGCTTCTCAAGAAGGATTCTGCTGAATGTATTTATTTCTGTAAGAGCAGTAATATTTTTCATACTTATTATGGAGGTCATGCCTTAAAAATATTGGCCCTGAGACCGGCTATTCCGATTTAGCCTTTTATGATTTCCTCAGTGGCCGCGCGGTCTAAGGCGTAGGTCTGCGGCCGAGTGCTTGCAGGGATCGTGGGTTCGAATCCCACCGGGGTCATGGATGTTTGTCTTTTGCAAGTGTTGTCAGGTAGAGGTCTCTGCGAGGGGGCGATCCCTCGTCCAGAGGAGCCCTACCGACTGTGGTGTGTGCCTGAGTGTGATCAAGTGAGAATAAAGACCCTGTAAACCTACTGCGAACAGGTAGGTAGAAGAGGGAAGGACTGTGAGAATTTCCTCAGTCACTGCAGTCAAATGTCGGAAATAAGACAACCCCTTTCTCCTTCAATTTTTCCAATTATTTAGTACTGACAGCGTTGTAACACATTACACATTCCCTTACACATCAGTTTGCTCTTCATCATGTCATTATTATGCTGTATTTACACCTTGGACATAAACAGTTCTTAAATTCCAAAGCCCCGTTTAACTCGGAGGTTGCATCTGACCATACTCCAGGACCACTTCTCCGTTTATAACAGCCATCTCTTGGCGTCAGAAAGTGAAAATCATGTCCATACTATTGTGTTTTGTTTTCTCCGTCTCCTAGCAACGGAGTTACAAATGTGCTTTGGGTTTCCAAGCGATCTGTGTTCACCGAATGGAGTTGCATTTTTTATTCCTGTTTAGCCCGTGAAGGAAGAAGATTTACTCGAATTATGTACTTAAATATTCAGTCCGTACCGCGCAGTAGACACACTCCGTCTCTGTTATAAAACCCAGTCAGTTAATGCTGTATAGGGAAATAATCGCTGTTTGTTCTGAGATCCACACAAAGCACATAAATACACTGTGTGGGCAGAACGTAGAATTATATATGAAGTTCCAGTCCGTACCGCGCAGTAAACACACTCCGTCTCGGTTATAAAAACCAGTCAGTTAATGCTGTATAGGGAAATAATCGCTGTTTGTTCTGAGATCCACACAAAACACATAAATACACTGTGTGGGCAGAACGTAGAATTATATATGAAGTTCCAGTCTGTACCGCGCAGTAAACACACTCCGTCTCGGTTATAAAAACCTGCCAGTTAATGCTGTATAGGGAAATAATCGCTGTTTGTTCTGAGATTCACACAAAACACATAAATACACTGTGTGGGCAGAACGTAGAATGTTTAACACAACCGGCTGGTACGTATGACCCTTCACATGGACCAGTGAAAAATACGAATTTTGTCAGTATTTGGTGCCATAACCATGGGGAACATACCCCCTTAATTCCAATAGAACCTGTTGTCTCTCAACCGCGTGTTATTCGGTTAAAAGCCAAGACGAAGGCAGAATAATTTATGTTTATTTATTATAGTCTTTATTTTTGTGATATCCAAAAATTGTGTCGATGATAAATTTCGCGCACATGCGATATAAATGTTCTCATACATAAGCATCAGTCTAGGCACGTGAGTACGTCACAGGCTGCGAACAAGCGTCTGCTTTGCATATTCCATTAGGGTTACCACTAGAATTCTTGCTTCATCCCCTCGCTATTGCTTTAACCACAGCCAAGGAAATTTACCTTACCTACCTGCCGGTTTAGACCAAAATTAACGTAACGTAATGGTATATGTTGAAGTGCAGCTTTAGCCAAAGCGTTTTGAATGAACATCACAATATGCAGATAAGACAGATTATTTCTGGGGGTTACTGGAATATCGTGCGAGATATATATTAGAAGACTGTATCTTATATTTTTCACTTCGTGCAATATCAATAATCAGTCCAACAAAATTGACTGTGTTGTATCCGTACATTTTATGTTACAAGTATGATGACCCCCATAAGGGATCGAAACATGTAGGATTGATAAAAAGTACGTTGTAATACAAAATATCTGGGAAAAAAATTTTATTATCTGCTGTCATAAATCCCTTTTAAATATCAGTGGATAATTTTTAAAAGCAATTAGATTATCTAAACGCAGTAAGTCGAATGTTATGTAAGAACAGCTACAGTTATCCTAAGATCCTGAACTGGATGCAATAACACTATCTGTGTGGTGCACTAGCTAGAGGGTTTGTCAGCAAAGATGGACACTATAATGCTAAAGCATGGTACATTCTGTCATCGTTTTTTGCTCCTATTCGTGACTACTCGGTAACATACACCATGAGAGCGTAAGTGCGACAGAGCACGCCAAAGGCTTTCGTATATGATAACTAATGGGAGAACCCGTTCTTCGTCCGGGCTTGCTTGAAATGAACTATGTTGTAATAAAGAGACTGTTATGTGCTGTGACAGTGGTATGATCCTGTGACGTGTCAAGACTGTACTCTCCACTGTCCGAACGCACTCTATTTCATAGCAATGTCTGATGGTGTAATTTCTTTACAATAGCAGCTTTTGTGTTCGACGCCGAATTTTAACGCTTCTGCATTGATGATCATGTGTAGAACAATGTTAAAACTGGGATCCAATATCATGACGAATTTTGTCAGCCAATCCACGAAAGCGCATGTTTACCATTTTCGTGGAAAAGCAATTTCTTATCTTTGCTGAGTCCCTTAAATTAAATTATGTTTAATTAATTTGTTATTTATGTGACAAATCTAAACATAAAGCGATCTAAAATCTAGTCTTTTTGACTGTGACACCATGTAGCCTGGTATATGGGTACCAACTTTTGGAGAAAAACACCACGCAGCTTATATCGCTAACTAACTAACTAACTAACTAACTAACTAACTAACTGACTGACTGACTGACTGACTGACTGACTGATTGATTGACTGACCAACTAACTAAATAACTAACTAACCAACCAACCAACTAACTAACTAACAACTAACTAACTAACTAATTAACTAACTCCATGGAGAAGAGGCCTTCTTGAGAAGCTAACAGTTTCTCAGCTAGTCAAGAAATTCCCCGCATTTTATTGAACCCGGAAGTTCATTACCGCATTCACAAGAGCCCGCCACCTGTCCCTATCCTGAGCCAGCTCAATCCAGTCCATGCACCACCATCCCACGTCTTGAAAATCCATTTTAGTATTATCCTCCCATCTACGCCTGGGTCTCCCAAGTGGCCGCCTTCCCTCAAGTCTCCCCACCAAAATCCTGTATGCACCTCTCTTTTCCCCCATACGTGCTACATGCTCCGCCCATCTCATTCTTCTCGATTTGATTATCCGAATAATATTTGGTGATGAGTACAGGTCATTAAGTTCCTCGTTATGCAGTCTTCTCCACTCCCCTGTCGCCTCGTCCCTCTTAGGCCCAAATATCCTCCTCAGCACCCTATTCTCGAACACCCTCAGTCTTTGTTCCTCCCTCAGCGTGAGAGACCAAGTTTCACACCCACAAAAACAATGGCTAAAATTATAATTTATCTTAAATAAATAAATAAATGGAGCGGAAGCCTCCTTGAAGACTTGTAAGTTTCGCAGCAGGTGAAGAACTTGCCTGCATTTACGTGTCCCGAAAGTTCATTAGCATGCCTGCAGCAGCTTGCCACTTGTCCTTATCCTGAGCCAGTCTAATCCACTCCGCGCCCTCCCACCCTTTTACATAGGATGATATTTGATGCTTCGTCCCATTTACTTCTAGGTCTTCGAAGTGGTCTTTTTAAGGTTTCTTTACTAAATGTTTACAGATATTTTTCTTGTCCCCTACACGTGCCACATACGCGGCCCTTCTCATCCCCTCAGACTCCTAATCGCCCAGCTGCCACCTTAGAAGTCACAATTTAGTATAAATCCATTTGCCTTTAAAATTGTACTTTATGTAGTAATTCCGTTACGACGTTCTCTGTAAAAGAGCGCATACTCAGAAAATGAACCCTTTATTTAATAAATAAACTTAGTAAACATAAATTTTCGTTTCACTATGTTAAGTAACAGTCTGAACCAGGCTTGACTGATGCAGTAGCTGCGGTTTATAGCCGTATCCTTTGGTTATTCCTACACGCTAAAAATATACTCCACATAACCTAGAAATATGTTGTGAACTAGGGATTGTGGATAAACACACTGTAAACTGCGAGCTGCGAGCGCGGGTCTGCAGTGGAACTTCTAGGCGAAGTTATCCATCATCTGGCGGTCGTTTATGAAGCAGGTCTTACAGGGAGGTTCAGTTTATATCTCTGAGTACAGGCAGGTGCAAACTGAAGTACCGCTGTAGAAAGTGTGTGGTTCTTACACTTTATGCACGTGGCAAGGTAGCTGTCTAGCTGACTAAATAAATTTGTAACTGAATAAACTGGTGCAGTATGGCCCTTCCTGAAAAGCTGATTTTGTCACAGCTGGTCAATAAATTATCTACCTTTTGAGAAACCAAATCGACCACTGGATCATATCCTGAGCCAGCTGAATCAAGCTAATGTAGTTTACGTATGCATTTAACTTTATATTTCCTGTTTTAACACCGAAAAATATTCTGAAATCTACTTGTTTTATCTGTAACGTGGCCACAGTTGTCACAGCGATTTGGTAGTACTGGGTTGGGTTTTTTATGCCATTGGAACCATTATTACCCTTTGTTTTCATAAGTACTGTAATTAAGTAACTGGAATGTTGTTCATCATTTAAAGTTTTAGCTGGTATATTAGTGTATTCTGATATTGAGAAGGGAAGCAACTGCGATTGTATATTTAAATTTACGAGGTATGGAACCAATTCGTTACATTCGTCTGTTTGTTTCTGTATTTATTTATTTATTTATTTATTTATTTATTTATTCGTGTATTTGCTGGGTCACAGTGCATATTTCCGTGGATGTGCGTGTTAACACCATGTTTCCTGCAGTACACAACCCTTATATTAATCTTAAATGTCATTACATATAATACTGCGTATTCCGTCTGACACAGCATGTATTTGTTATTAATTTTCCGAACACTACATGTTTCGATCAAGCCGATCATTATCAGGTGTTTATTTTATAGAAAAACCGAAAACTCAAGGTAGAAATGTAAATTCTTGATTGATCAAGAATTTCAAGTCGATCGTAATTTAAATTTTGTATTTCATATCATTTGTGAGATCTCGTAAAATTTAGGTTTTTACCTAGAATTTTAACTTTTTTTATAAGCAAACACCTGATGGTTATCGGCTCGGTCGAAACATGTAGCGTTTGAAAAAATAATAACAAATAAAAGTTGTGTCAGACGCAGTACGTAGTGTTGTTTATGTAATTCAATATACACAACAGGATGGATAACGTCAAATTGCTTGAATGTTGTTTTGTTTATCATTATTATCCTTCAGTTCTCATATCTCCACTGCAGTTTTATTTACTGAATCTGGAATGTAATTGTTCACCCCATTCATTGTGTTTACAATATAATTAATTTTCTCCTTCCAACCTCAGTTCTGTTTTCCTCATCTAGTTCCCCACTTTAAATCAGTAGCCATAGTATGGATTAAGGCAAACGTGTACTGCATATATTTGATCGTAAATTGTGCCCATACAGCTTAAAAGAACTTGTCAGGTTTTGTCATTTTTAGCGAAACATGTGTCAGACAAGCAATGAATCACGTCCACTGTGACGTCACTGGTAAATCTCTTTGTGACACAGAGAGACCGAAAAACGGCCCCAGCCTGGATTTCAAGTCTCAACTCGCGGTCTGGCGTTATGTGTAATTATAGAGAGCATATGGTACCGGGCGCACATCTGGTTTTGCTCAGTGAGGAGGCAGGTGCTAAACACAGGCCCGGTATGTATGGTCGGGCTCCTCAAGCGGCGTAAAGCGAACGGATGGTGCTGACGTGGCTGATAGACAGAAGCTGGTGTTCATTGAAACTTAGAGAAGTGCCTCGCCATTATTATCCCCGTAACCACACCGGTTACTGTATTTACCACTTTAACATTAAACAGCTATATATCTTGTACACATGGCGTATTTATGTCTTTCTATATAATTCTCAAAATATGCCTAAAGTGTTTCCCCAAAAAGTATTTTCATGGAAACATTTTATTTATTGAGGTAGGAACTGAATTTTCTTACACAGGGTATAGCAGTTTGTAATGTTGTTAGGGCTGCCTTTGGGCGCAGACTTCGAAGTCATTATTCGGTCTCGTAGAGCCTTCCCATTACGAACTTCAAAATTTTCACCCAAAATCAGCTTTCACGATATTATCAAATTTTCTTCATAAGGCCACCATACAAACACAGAATCTGGCCCAAGTTCCCAACTTCTTTCCCCTGCTTCGTGCTAAAGCGTTGCTGTCCCTATCATCATACCTGCTCCAGTGTGTTCGGTGTTAAAGCATTTTGCAAAGTCAACGACAGGTACACTACCGTCCAACTGTTATTTTGTTAACATTTCCATATAAACCTCAATAATCCTGTCCCCTCACGTCATGGCGTCAGAACACGGATGCAGGACTTGGGTGAAATGGGGTCGGCCCTAGAGTAAAATAATCGTACTTGTATATCGGCAGAAGTCGAACGCGTGTCGTCTGCTCAGGAACTGATCGGACGACGTTCTGCGCAGAATCATGAAACTTCATTAAGTATCTCGGACAAGAGTTTATGGTGAAATTTACAGACGGTATGGAACGCATGGTTTTAACAAGAAGGGACGATTTTGCGGAAGACTATAAATCCAATTTATTATTTATTATCAGTTTATGGTGAAATTTACAGACGGTATGGAACGCATGGTTTTAACAAGAAGGGACGATTTTGCGAAAGACTATAAATCCAATTTATTATTTATTATCAGTTTATGGTGAAATTTACAGACGGTATGGAACGCATGGTTTTAACAAGAAGGGATGATTTTGCGAAAGACTATAAATCCAATTAATGCTATAAAGCATTTATTTTATAACCACGACTCACCCAGTAATTGGAACATTTTTCACCAAAAACACGACCTGAATTTTTGGCTTTTAACTTATTAGAGACAACTTAATTGGTAAATTGTAAGGATTGTGCTCATTGCCCAAAATATAATATGGAAATGAAACTGAAATTTCGACAAAAAAAATTGCCAGGCTTCGAATGACGGAATGTGTGGGCAGAGTTTGAGTATTTGCCCAGTGGAGGGGTTTGACTTTGAAACGGTCGTGTTCAAATGTATTAACTTTTGTTGTTTACTTTAAGGTGCCGTATTTTTCATAATTTTATAAACACAGTATCTGAATTGATTATTGTTTTTAAGATTTTCTGTCCCTGTGCCGCACCTGGTATGTGCTTTGCATGAACTTGTACCTTTAATAATTTCACCAGTTATCAAAATATCAAAACTCCAGCTCTCCTGTCTCAAGCCATTAATACCCACCGTTTCAGTGTCTTCATAGTAATTCTACCCATATCTGAAGAACGCGTGGACAAAGCCTGTAACCCTTCTAATTCAGCGATGTTCTTTCTACGCCCTCAAATTGTCTAACTTCTGCAGAGACTTTCCTTTTTCGTCTTCTATTCTAGCTTTCTTCTTATATCTCTCTTCCTCGAGCTTCCTAGGATTAATGTACTTGCTGACGTAGATGTGACGTTGAGTATCCTGTACTGGATTTAAACATCGCTCAATCAGCGCGTGCCTACTTTATGGGTTATGATGTCTTCTCAAGAGAAATAAACGGGAATTTTACACTCCGACTATTTTAGTGAACTACACCACATCAGAGGCAACATGTAAATTAAGAACTGTATCCAAACACCTCAGTCGACATCCAGCCTTTCATTCTAGTATGAAAAGACTCTGCCTTTGAAGACTGTTCAGCCAAATAATTAAAAATGTTAAGATTCCTCCAACTTTAAAAGTCCAGGAAGATGTTATACCGTTATAGCTGTGATTGCGTCTAGTGTATTGTGCATTGTTGCATTCTAAAGGAGGCTTTACTAATGATGCGCTCTGTGACGTAACCTACACACTTTACCAAGGCATTCTTTACTTAAAATGTCAAATATTTTCACGGCAAATCCGTAAATGTAATCTAATTTACTGTCATAATAAGATTGTGGCCTTCTTTCCATCGATTTTAATAAAACTCAAAAATGTTTAACAGCATTCTATTCACATCTCTTGTACCGAATTTAATCCAAATCGGTCAAGAAGTGTGGGAAGTATGGACACAAATTTATTTACTTCCCGAAGAAAATTATGGATTTCACTGCGTCGATGTCAGGTAAATAACAATGGCTCAATAATTTTTTGTTTGAAGTCTCTTGTATCGAGCTTTATTTAAATCTGAAGAAAGTAGAAACTGCAAGCAAAATTTTGTTTACCGTCTGGAGTAAGGTATGTACTGGACTTCTTGATCCTTGAAGATGGGACTGATAAGTTGTCTCAAGGCGTCGGTACAGAACTACAAGCTAACGCTGCGTAACATCGCACAAAAGTACTGATTTCAACATGAAAAATGTTGTAGCAATTCTTGAGGTGTTACACACTGAGAGGCAAACTGTCATAGCGAGGGTAATTTGTGAATTTTCGAACTTTCTTTCCGAAAGCGAGAAAGTACCTTTAATCTGTGATAGGTATTATATATCAGGGCAGTCTCTTGAACAGACGATTGGCCTGTGGGTGTGAACATCCCTTAGAAGAGCGTCCGTGCCCCCCCCCCCCCGACATCCCACACTTCTCTTTCCACGTGGTTGCCCCTGAGAAGAGCCAGAGTCTGACAACAGACGGCAGCACCTGTTGCTGGTCCTGTGTCTTGTCTTTGCCAACCAACCGTGCAACACAGGGCCTGATCTTCAATCCTGTAGGATCCTGTGTCCTGCTTCCCTCCCTGTAAACCCTCGTAACCTTTGGCCTTGATGACCTGAACAAGATGTCTGGAAGCCGCCATTTAACGCTTTGACGAGTAATGAAGGCAAAGGTATAAGCAGTGATTGTAGAAATGTCATGGGAAATTTGGGGTCATTACTCGAGGGGGGGGGGGGCCGAAGGGGACATGACGAAGAGCGTGAATGTTCAAAGGTTCCCAGGTTTTGACCTCTTGGCCGTCTGACAGAGTGGGCTAGCATGCAACTGGGCACGTTGGACTGGTGAGAATTAGAGGTTTGGAGGGAATGCCGTGAAGTTTGGTTTTTATGGTTAGTGTTGAGAAGCAGCGTAATTTGGAGACGTAATCGGGTGGTGTATGGAGTGAGGTGTTTGAGATCAGCCGTCTGAGGCTGTTAGGGAAATAATCGCTGTTTAATGTAAGAATCGTCGGAAACACACCAACTGTGTGTACAACATGCAGATATTGCTAAATACCGCAACAGGGGACACTAATATTTACTGCGGTAGTCAAAACACACAATAATCAAAACAACAAAGTGCATTCTTATTATTTTTGCATGTTGTGTGTTATAATATCTGAAGACTAACCCAAAATGTTTCGATTCCTCCTCGGATCATCCTCAGGGATTTGTGTAAAAGTAAGATCGAAACGCATTGGATTAACCATTTAAAGCCTAGCGGTAAATTTACGTACCGCCAGGTTTAACATTAAAAAATTCTACGTGGTGCCCACATTGCGTTTATGTGTTTTGTACGGATCTCAGAACAAACAGCAACTTTTGCCTTATAAAACATTAAGAGATTGGTTTTTATAACCGAAGTGGAGTGTGTTTACAGCGCGGTACGCACTGAGTCCTTATATAAAACAGATAACGTTTCGTCTTTAAAGCGTTAATCTACAGATACTGTAACATACAACATCCAAAAACAATAAGAGTGCATTTTGTTGGTTTGAGTGTTGTGTGTTTTGATTAGCGACAATGCACGGTATGAAAAATACAAAAAGATTACTGCAGTAGTTGAAAGAGTTAATTCCCCTCTCTTTTGGCCATAAGCACATCTCAGCTCTTTTTGTTTCTCGAAATGCATAAATAGTTTTTATAAGCAAAGAATTTCCAATGCGTGGTTTAAACATCATCTGTTCTCGGAGAAGGCCTCGTGTATGTGCAGAGAGACAGATAAATTCAGTGACGTCCATAAATCTATTCGCATTTTTACTCTTCCTATTGTGTGTGTTGTTCATATCTCTTTGTGGCTCAGTCGGTTATTTCGGCTGTACATCCTGCATTGAATTTGGATTATCCATTGGCAATACAAACCATACAATCCATAAATCCATACAATCCACAATCTGCTGTTTCATTTCTCGCCAAAGCAGCAGATGCATTTACATTATAATGAATCAAATTGAACCGCACTTTGACACAAACAAGTTACGGCCTCGTGCTATGTGACATCGTGCAGTTTGGTAGATAAATAACAGTGTTTCAAGTAAACCCTCTGGCTCCATTTGTACTGAAGGTAAATAATGCAGTTTTCTGTGAGACAGCTGTCGGGTACTTCTCTATCACATTACGCTGTGTAACGTTCCATATTTACTTAGTCTGACCGCTGTATGCCTACTGATTGCAGGTGCAGAGGGTTATTGTTGCACCTGGTCACACTCAATGACACACACACACTCGGTAGAATTCCCCTGTATGAGAGATCGGCCTCTCGCAGAAGTCTGTACCTTACAACACACAACATTCACAAGAGAAAAGCATCCATGACCCCCGGCGCTATTCGAACCCGCAATCCCAGCAAGCAAGCGGTCGCAGGCGTACGCCACAGACCGCGCGGCCCCCCGGATCGGCTCCTTAATTTCCATAATGTTTGTTATCATCCCCACTACAACAAAAGCCACAAGCACTGGGCACTGGAGTTAACGTCAGTTTACGTTGGCGATTCGCGTCACCTGGTTAATTAACGTTGTGTTACTTGTTACGTCTCCTTGGAAAACTTGACGTTGAAGATGGAGTCGTTACGAGCTTTCGAAATGTTGGGAATCACCCAACGACACGGCGTCACATGCCGCAAGACTTGAATCGTCAGGTGTACTGCTGTGAGAACTTCAAATGTCCCACCTATTCGGTTTAGGAATTTGTCTGCGGGCAGTAATGCTAGCAGAACTGCAGAATCTTGCAAGTTTACATTGGCTGCGTAATTTCCGTTAACATGCCCACAGGTTCCGCTAATTTAAATGTGCAAATTATTTTCCAAAATATACGCGATGTTGCTATGTATGTAGTGTTTAACATACTCGTACATAAACAATTGCTCAGTGTTGCGCAGATGTGATACTTGTTCACTGCCAAGTATAAGCTATAGTTACATACACCTGCGGCTGTGAGATATCCTAATTAATACAGTCGACCCCGGTTATAATGACATTGGTTTATACGACACCTCGCCTATAGCGTCAGATATGCTGTGGCACCAATTAACTCCTCACTGTTAACCTTTTAAAGCCTAGTGGTAACTTTATGTACGACCAGGTTTAACATTAAAAAATTCTACATGGTGCCCACATTGCGTTTGTGTGTTTTGTACGGATCTCAGAACAAACAGCAACTTTTGCCTTATAAAACATTAAGAGACTAGTTTTTATAACCGAAGTGGAGAGTGTTTACAGCGCGGTACGCACTGAGTCCTTATATAAAACAGATACGCTTCGTCTTTAAAGGGTTAAACATAACATTACACTCCTCGGTTGCAACTACACACGTTTATAAAAACACAAAATATTCAGTCCCTTTCATGACATTATAACCGAGTTCGACTGTATTTGTAATATTTGAGACATAAATAAGAATTTCATTCGTTGGTAATTTAGTGTCTTTACCCTAACTGTCATGGCCATTATCGCTTGCAGTACGTTTTGTCCACATTTTTGGTACATGAAAGAAAATATTTTGACATACAATAAGGTGAATATTCGACTGGGCTAAACTTTCTGACGATAACGTTCTGGTTTCCTGGCTTGTGCCGTCGTGTCTGCTAGGTTCGTATAGACGTTTCGGACGAACATATTGCCTACATGCTCAACACTGAAAATATCTGTACCGTAAAGTGTATTACACCCACGCCTAACCCCCTGTAACCACTATGCACTTACCCCTTTAATTGCTCGATAGATGTTATACGACGTGATTTTGTTGTCACCGTCGAATTTCACGCCTCGGCTAGACATGACGTTATGTAATGGAAACCCTTCAAGTTAAGGCTTGTTTTCCTTGCCCCATTTATGAAGCTGCTATTGTGCTAGAATGATCGATGGCTGGAATTTATAGATGGCTGAAGAGGGATGGGTAAATGGTTGGGTCATGTCGTACTGAGGTTCTAAACTTTTTAGCGTAATTAAGTCTTAGTTCTTTCGAAGAAGTTCTTTTATATCACTTAATGGAGATGAATGCCGTGTTACCCTTAATTATTTCATATTCTGTTACCCGCTTTCGCCGCAGTTGTGATATTGGCGGCCTCTGATCAGCTGTCTACAGCAGCACGTCTGACGATACAAGCGAAGCGTTAATACGACCGGTGCTGTCTGCATGGTAATGTGTTGTCACGTAAAATGCGGGGCGTAGGAACGTTTTGTTTAGCGTGCCCTTTGGTGGCAGGACGCGATGAAATAATGGAGCTAGGTACGTGACGTTTGATGTAAAGTAGGCCGTAGACATACGTACATATTCCGTGTCAAGTGTTGTTTGTTGTGGGAGTTAAAATTCCAAATATGGCGACACCGCGAAACTTAAAACACCACGCTTGTGTCATACAAATTTAAGGCACTGCACATATCTTTATTTAATTAACCCTTTAAAGAGGAAGCGTATCTGTTTTATATAAGGACTCAACTGCGTACCGCGCTGTAAACACTCTCCACTTCGGTTACAAAAACCAGTCTCTTAATGTTTTATAAGGCAAAAGTTGCTGTTTGTTCTGAGATCCGTACAAAACACATAAACGCAATGTGGGCACCACGTAGAATTTTTAGTGTTAAACCTGGCGGTATGTAAAGTTACCGCTAGGCTTTAAAAGGTTAATAATATCTTTAAAATATTAAATATAATAATATTAATAATTCAATTATTTTATTAATGTGCTGGCACAACGTGCGTAAGGCCACTTAAAGAGGCAACAGAGGAACGTACGAAAAATATACAAATACAAACGAAAAGAAGAAAAACTCGGTAAGAAATGGCATTTTAAACAGAATTAATACTGTATTGTAACATAATGCCATTCAATTCAGTTCAGTGGGTATATATTAACGCACACGCTTAACAGCGCAGGTGTCAATTATAAAGCCAGTACAGAATACAAACACAACAATAAACAATACAAAAACACAAAAAAAATGCTAAAGAGACAAAGCAAAAACATTGTGGCTGTAGGAGGAATATCTCAATACAAATGAAGTACTGGGACAAAAAGGGCCGCGATAGCTCAGTCGGTATAGCGACTCGCTACGGGCTGGACGGTTCGGGGATCGAATCCCGGTGCGGGTGAGATTTTCCGCAGCCGTCCAGACCGGCCCTGGGGCCCACCCAGCCTCCTGTACAATGGGTACCGGGTCTCTTTCCCTGAGGTAAAGCGGCCGGGGCGTGAGGCTAGCCACCCCATCCCCTCCTCGTGTCCAGGCTCACGAACGGGTAGAGCTATGCCTCTACTCCGCCTCTTGGGCACTCAGGGCCTGTTATAGGGTGAACCTTTACCTTTATTGGGACAAAGGTTGAACCTTGCAAAACAGAGATGAATTAATTAAAACAAAAAGATTTTGTTTTTCCCATGGCGCAACAGCCCCCAGTGGGCCAGGGCCTCCTCATTATCGAGGCTTCATGATCATACTCAGACACACACCACAGTCGGTAGGACTCCTCTGGACGAGTGATCAGCCCGACGCAGAGACCTCTACCTGACAACACACAACACTCACAAGAGAAAGACATCCACGCCACTGGCGGGATTCGAACCCGCAATCCCAGGAAGCGAGCGGCCGCAGACCTATGCCTTACATTAAGAGTAGAAATTTATGAACTCGGAACTTACGCATCGTGATTTATGCTGGATACTCCTCATTTAGCCTCCTGTACAGTGGGTGACTGAGGCTATTTTTCCCCAGGGTAAAGTGACCAGGATATGAAGCTGACCATTCTCTCTTCCATATAGTGCTGAGGTTAGAATGAATGGCATTACAACTTCACTCCCCCATACTCCTTCATGGCGTGTATAGGGCTTTACGTTTAGTCATTATTTTAAGTCTGTTCTTTTTGTTTGGGTTTTTTCTTGCCGCAGTGTGGTGGTACTTCACTGCGGTTAAGGGGAAGTCCTTCTGCTTTTCACTTAGCTTGATTCAATTTGCACGACCTCGCGACACCCCCGTGCTCAAAATGTCATTAGACAAGATCTGCTGTGTTGCCACCTTACACCATCCCTCCTTGCTTTGTTCCAGCTTTGCTGTTTTACTTTTTATATAAACCACCGGGAAGAAAAGTATCAAATATAAGCACCCCCCCCCTCCCCAACAGTTATCGCTGCATATGAAGAACATTTCTATCTGGAAAGCGTGGTAATGTTACTGAGAGTTTTATTCTTTGTGTGCTTAAGCAATGCGACAGATGTACATGTTTGTTAATCCTCGCTCTTCAATAATCATTTGTTGCGAACATTCATTCCGTTCCTGGTGCTGCACCATTCGTTTCAGACACACAATCTGGCTTACTAGGTATCCCATGCACAGTCCTATAGCTGCAACGTTAAACAGTTTTTTGATTAATTTTTTATTCAAAGCAAGCTTTTCTGTTCGTTAGTAAACATGGCTGTAGATAACACTTCAAACAAAAGTACATAATCATTGAAACTGACACTTTAGCTCTTTAAAGACGAAGTGTGTCTGTTTTATATAAGGACTCAGTGCGTACCGCGCTGTAAACACTCTCCACTTCGGTTATAAAAACCAGTCTCTTAATGTTTTATAAGGCAAAAGTTGCTGTTTGTTCTGAGATCCGTACAAAACACATAAACGCAATGTGGGCACCACGTAGAATTTTTTAATGTTAAACCTGGTCGTATGTAAAGTTACCGCTAGGCTTTAAAAGGTTGAGAAGTGAAGTAATGGGAAAATGTATATAGATACCAGTGTTATGGAGGAATTGCTGCCTCCGTGTCCAGGGTGTGATGATCTGAGAGACGCATGCACATTTTCTGCAAATATTTACCACCGCCTCAGAGGAAGGTATTGTCGTCATGATCAGAGAAGAAATGAGGATAGAAGTAGCAGATTTGTTTGAAATGTTGGTAACCACTGCCAGACCATGTGGTTCCATAACTGACAGCGTTGCTTGTCGCCCTACTTGTGTTGCTAATAAAGTGGGCGTAAAACAAAACTGATATTCCCGTAAGAAGAAAAGATACCTAAATAGATTCAAACCAGCCGAAGGGTGTTAAAACCAAAAATTGAGAGTGCGTAAATAAAGAAGTGTTGTAAATTGGTAGAGGGTGTTAAAGTAAAACGGCTCACAATAAACGGGCGTAAAAAGAAGGTGTTGGTGTATCCTGGTATGGCACCACGTAACTTCCCCGTGCGCCCCAGCCATTCTGCCGGCCCAATGTCGACTGGGAACACACTGAATATTTCATCGCAGTGGCGGTGACCTGCTTGCCTCCTGCTGTAACTACCTTAATACAGTCTGCCTCTAATTTTTATCGCCACTGAGGGGGGAAGAGAGAGGTTGTGTAACTGACTGCACATGTCTGGGAGGAATTTAAAAACCCTTTAATGACTCAGCTTAACCTCAATTCTATTTAAAGATTCAGTCCGTACCGCGCAGTAAACACACACTGTCTCGGTTATACAAACCAGTCAGTTAATGCTGTATAGGGAAATAATCGCTGTTTGTTCTGAGATCCACACAAAACACACAAATACACTGTGTGGGCAGAACGTAGAATTGTATTTAAAGATTCAGTCCGTACCGCGCAGTAAACACAATCCGTCTCGGCTATAAAAACCAGTCAGTTAATGCTGTATAGGGAAATAATCGCTGTTTGTCTGAGATCCACACAAAACACATAAATACACTGTATGGGCAGAACGTAGAATTATATTTAAAGATCCAGACCGTACCGCGCAGTAAACACACTCCGTCTCGCTTATAAAAACCAGTCAGTTAGTGCTGTATAGGGAAATAATCGCTGTTTGTTCTGAGATCCACACAAAACACGTAAATACATTGTGCGGGCAGAACGTAGAATTATATTTAAAGATCCAGACCGTATCGCGCAGTAAACACACTCCGTCTCGGTTATAAAAATCAGTCAGTTAGTGCTGTATAGGGAAATAATCGGTGTTTGTTCTGAGATCCACACAAAACACATAAACACACTGTGTGGGCAGAACGTAGAATTATATTTAAAGATCCAGACCGTACCGCGCAGTAAACACACTCCGTCTCGGTTATAAAAACCAGTCAGTTAGTGCTGTATAGGGAAATAATCGCTGTTTGTCCGAGATCCACACAAAACACATAAACACACTGTGTGGGCAGAACGTAGA